>JAWWMK010000032.1:5580533-5621127 GCA_035047105.1 Galeopsomyia nigrocyanea | reverse complement strand
CTATATATGAGATCTCAAAGCTAAGTAGTTCACTAAGTAGAGCATAATATTCCGGAAAGCAAAGGACGGTAAGAAAAGGAAATATACACATTTTAAGACGAAAAAACCTTACGATGTCGGGAGAAAATGGCCCCCTAACTGTTCAAAGCTCTTTAGAAATAAAGGTATAATGTTTTATAGCTCATCAAATAATGCAAATGGTTTGTTTTCTTATTTCTAATGATATACTAAAAAAACCAGATTTTATACTAACGTCCTTCATAGTAAACTCGAAAGGAGGCCGTTTTTCCCCGGGGGCCATTTTGCCCCACCTTCCCCTAATTTACTTATAGCAAAAATTCTTGCAGTAGACATAATCGAGAAATTTATTATTATCACGTAAACTAACAATGTTGAATTGCACACGAAATCCCTCGTAAATTTAGTGCGATTATTCAAACATCATAACATCTGAATTCAGTGCATAATCTCGTGTATCAAAGGACCGAATCAGAGATTAAAATTTCAAGGCACGTCGTCGACGACGAGGGATATAGAGGTAGAACCCACCTCTAAACGTATTCGTCAATTTACACGCAAATAAAAACCCTATCCTATCCTCTCTCTCCCTCTCTCTCTCCTGAAAAGAACCAACAAGATAAAAAAAAGAACAGCGAGGAAAAACTCTTGATACACGTGTGCTAGAGTTGCGGTACCCAAAGACACCGCAAAAACTTGGTGGTTGCCTGCACACCTCGACGACGATAAATCCTTGCGCGCGACCCTCGTCACGCAAGTGCAAATGATCCTCCGCTGCACAAAAAAAAACACACACCGGCGCAAAGTGCAAAAAGCGTCACGCGGTAAGATCTCTCTCCGCCATTTTAGCGCTCGGGTGTGTGTACCCGCCCAGGACTGTAGCAAAAAAAAAAAGAAAAAAGAAAAAGAAAGAAGGGTCGACGAAAAATAAAATCCCCGCACTGTAAATAATATATTCGGCGAAAGAGAGTAGTCGAGGGTGTGTCTTATACGTATACATCGAGGGTGCGAACCCTCACGCAAATTTCTTTCTTTTTTTTTTGTCGAAAAATACCGATGATTTGTTATCTACTTTCTCTAACTCCCGTGATTAAGCTCGGCGGCGTTCCGTGCTTAATTGCGCGCGGCGGTGGTAGCGGCGCCGAAGGGCAGCCTTTTATATATGCCGGCAATAATACTTTATCGGAAACGACATTAAATGCAGGTAGTCCCCAGCACGGTGAAAGACTACTACTGCCTGCCGATTTTTTTTTTCGTTAAAGAGAGAAAGAGAGCGAAGGGCTTTCTCGGGGATATCGTATGTAATACCCGGGGATTTTTAATTTATGCGCCCCGGCCAAATCTGGCCCCGGGAAATTAACCTCTTTTCGGTCGAAAAATCTTCTCTTCTCTCCCTCTCTCTCTCTCTTTTTATTTCGCAAGAGATTTCCGCTCGTACGATTTTAATTAAAAAAGCCCAGGGATACACTATACGCGCTTTTTGGCTGAAAAAAACCGTTTTTCGGCTCGTTTATATGAAGTACTCGCAGCGCCGTTCGTTTCGTTTTTTTTTTTATTTTCATTCGTTTGTCGAATTATTCTAAGCTTCTTGCGCGCGAACCAAAGAAATACTCGGCGTGTCTTTCACATGTATAACATACGCGGAATATGTAAAAAAACTTCAGCGAACTTTAAGAGTTTTCCGCAGCAAGCCTATGCACACACAAGAGAGAGAGAGAGAGAGAGAGAACAATTCAACGTGTGTATGCTCTGTAGCTACGTCGGCGCTTACATTCCCGCGGGTCCTTTTATAAAATGTAAACGTGTATGTGTGTCTGCGCCGGGCCTCTCGCGAATTTTCTCTCATTACAAACATTTTTTCTCCTGGGCGTAGGCGGAAATAAAAATAGCGCGCGCGCGTAACAAAGCGCGCCGCAAAAAAAAAAAGAAAGAAAGAAAGAAAGAAAAGAAAATGTGAAGTAGGCAGAGAAAGAGAGAAAATGAGGAGAAAGAGAGAGTATAGTAGACGTGCTGATAGAAATGACCGGTAATTTGTTAAAGGATTGACGTCTCGGAAATTGGATATTAAACGAACCCGCTCACTCTCTTTCTCTCTCGCGAGTACTTCTCTTTGTTTTCACCGAGAGCGTTCTTCGTTTTCCAATTTAGAGCGCGCAGAGCCAAGTCAAGCATTCCAATTTGCCAGTGCTGCCCTTCAGTTGGAATCTAAACGCGAACGTATATATCCCCGATTCTTCTCTCTCTCTCTCTCTCTCTCTCTCTCTCTCTCTCTCTTTCTCTTTGATATGCCCGCGTAAAGATCCGAACCCCTTTTTTTTCCTCTTTTTATTGCCAGGCGCCGGATTTCGAGAATGTTAATCCCCCGATTTAGTGCGCTCCCTCGCGCTCTCGCGTGCAAGTTGGTTGTCCCTGGATACCGAGTGTCTCGTCTTCCGGATGATTTGTTTGATACCCCTTCGTAAGAGGGACTCTACACGATATAGCTGCCCTCTTCTTTGGTAGACGACTACTCGCCGCCGCGTAGTCGTTAAATTCACGTTCGTCCTTTGTGGAGATTGAATTTTATCGGGACAGAGAGATGCGAGACGAGTTAAGTAGGGGAGATTTGCCCAAGTCAGTATTATCTAAGCTCTTTCTCTCTGCCCTTTACTACCACCGTGGGCACGCATGAATGTTTTACTAATTCGATCGACTGTACCACTGTTTCAAAGTTGGCTCACGTGAGTTACTCGCTTGTAGGTTTCAATTACCGTCTTTGTCTTTCACGATGTATAGGATCAATCTGTTTACTGAATGTTACGGAGTAACGGTTGCTTGAAAATTAATAGTTCGACGGGCGAACTCAATTAAAATTTCAATTAATACATGACGATAGAGAGGACACGCGATGTTAAACTAAAGTTTCACGATTAAAATATAGCTATTAAAACTTTCGTGGAACAAATATTATATTTCCACTACATCGTAATTGATTTCTCATCTGGAAAAATCGTTAATTACTTTTGCAAATTGAAAAAAATTTCCATTTTGCAAGCCCACGTCGTTTGCAATCTGAAGTTCGTAATGAACAAAGTGATTCGTAGTTCAAGTAATGAAAAATTAGTAATTGCAAAACCAGCCGATCTGAAAAATTAATCAATGCCTTTTTTGCCCTCGAAATTACAAGAAACATTATGGATCAACAAGCGTCAAAAAAAAAATATATATCCGCAAGCGTCATCGATTAAAGCTCCCATCAATCACACGGAAAATTCTTCCTCATTCCGCCATCGCAAGAACTGTTTACAAATACCGAGAGCAACAGCAGCAGCAGCAGCTGTAACTTTCGCGCAGGCGATCGCTTAAAGCGGGCGCGTAGTAGAGGATAGGACACAGGGTGGTGGTGGTGGTGTGGGCGGGCGACAAACAGACGAGCAGCGTTAGGCGAAAGATGGGAGGGAAAAAAGGGAAGATGGTTGGGTAGAGTTGCCGTTGCGCGCCCGCGCTTGCGTTGCTCATACCCTTCTTTTACTTCTCTCTCTCCCTTTTTTTCCGAGCGTAGCAAAGGGGGAGGATAGCAGCAGCAGCAGCAGAGCGCTAGCTACGTTGTATGTGGTAGTGGGCGAAAGGATGTTTCCGGACATTCTCCCTCGGCGGCGTTGGCGAGTAGGAACCCTCTGACCCTTCTATTCATCTTTCTTGCTCGCCCCATGTGTCTTTCTCAGCGTTCGCCAAAATGGCGAGAGAGCCAATCCCCGCGGCAGCAGCAGCAGCAGCAGCACACTGACAGCTCACCCTCGGTATAAGTATATACGACGAGGAAAAGGACGACGAGGGAGAGAGAGAGAGAGAGAACGAGCGAGCGGCTGGGGCTAATTTATTCATTCGGTCCTTTTTACATCGCAGAGAGAGAGAGCGGGTGAGCGGGCGGGCGTACACTTTCGGGACACCCTTTGTAAAAAGGCCGCCGACGCTCACGGCGCGTAGCAACGCTCGTATTTACGTTGCCTCCTCTTTTTTCGTTGCCTCCAACGCTGCTGCTGCTGTTGCTGCAGCCTGACTCTGTGAAGCTCTGACCCACCCTCCCCCTCTTCCGCGAGTTTTTTGTAAGGAGACTAATTTTTCAACGCCGGAAAAGAGCGAGTCGCCGTGCACACACACACGCGAGGTACTGACGTGACCGACTACTCATTAGACCGCCTACGGCTAAGCGAGAGAGAGAAGGGAAGAGAGAAAGAGTGAGTGAGTGAGTTTGATCGATACTTGTTTGCGACGTAACGATTAATGCGTACAAGCTTGCGGCCGAGGATAAAGTAGCTGGCACATACGAAGGGCGAGAATTTTATTTTCGAGGGAATTACACGCGGAATCCATTTTAAGGGATCTGCTGGTTGTAACGCACGCGCACGCTTAGGGTCGAGCGACCTTCGTATTTCTCGTATTGTGCGTACAGGGAAAAAGTCTGTATATACAGCGTTGGAATGTCTTTGCGGATTAATGTTTTATTTGGATACGTATGTTTTTTTGCTGATTAGTGATGAATATTTCAACTGAAGTTTTTTTTCTTGTTAGAAAGACGATTGATTCAGCCAGGGTGTACTATTCAGTGAAAACGATACATACATTTAAAATTTTTGTAAAGGTTTATACAAAAATGATTTTTCTATACATAAGTAGAATAGCTCAATTTTCAGTCAGCCAAGTCAGTCATTTAGTGAAGTATTAATGGTAAGTACAACAATATCTATAGAACGTAAGCCCATAGTAAGAGGAAATATAACTTTATCAAAAGTAGTCAATATCCTAATTCGGTCAGACCTTGCTACACACTCATATAAAAATAGTCAGTCTTATCTTGGCTGAACACTACAAATTATATAATTTATTGTGAAACAGAAGATTCGAATAATCATTGCATTCCATCATGTACTGTACTTATGAATCTTCCATATATAGCCTAATAGTAAAATAAGCTAATATAGGCTTATTTTTCAATGTATATCCACGATCAGCGAAGGTCGCATCATCCCTGGTATAGCCGGCTCATTACGACCTCGACACAGTCACGTACAGAAGCTACAGGCGAAGCTGGCCGTTCGAATGTCGAGCATGTCCGCCTTTATCGGGACATAAGCTAATATGATCAGTAGCCAGCTGAAGCTGAGAGAGAGAGGGAGAAAGATAACTCATCGGTCGGTACACAGACACATACACACACACACACACACGAGCGCAACCGATACGCGTGTTTGCATGCACTTTGCTAGCGGTACACCGAAAAAAAAGAGAGAAAGAGAGAGAAAGATAAAAGCGTGCCAGATATCGCCGAGCGATCAACGAAAAAGCGAAAGTTTTCAATCTGAATGGAAGGACAGCCGAGCGCGCGCGTTTTTTTTTTATTTGCGTGGCATACTTTGCGCTCTGGAAAAAAAATTTCACATTTCGCACAAAGAGAGTGAGAGAGAGTATGTATGTATCCGTTGCACGGCGATCGATTATTATCGCTTTTACTTTCCATCGTGTGTGTGTGTGTGTGTGTGTGTGTATATATGTGTGAGAACTGGTGGTTTAACGTGTGCTCGATTAAAAAATGCGCATCGACGCGCACACACAAACCACTCGCTCTCTCTCTCGTCCGATTTCACGTGCCACGCTTTTTTGCCCATTGTTTAATGCGATAAAGGGGATGATTGAATTGGAAATTATGACACACTGCGCTCCGTTCGATATTTAGTCGCACAGTGTGCTGTGTGTGTATATGTGTGTGCTATATTGTATATCGAGTGCGATCCGACCGAGAGAGCTTCTATAAATAATAACTCGCCGGAAACGTGCGGCGTTTCACTTTTTATTTCGGCGTGTAATACTCTTAACTCCCGCCAAAAAAAATACATGGAAATTTTCCAAAGCCACCGAAAAAAAACGAAGACAAATAAAGGACAAAGAGAGAGAGAGAGAGTGAGAGAGAGAGAGAGAGAGAGATGCTTTAAGCAGATAAACTTGCAGATGAGTCTCGTCGGCGGGACACAATAGTGGTTTCATCGCCGCGACCCATGACAAAACGCATGTAATCTGCATAGGGGAAAGCGGCGCTGTTTAACGAGTAACCTAAATCGCTCCGGTGGCCCAAGCTTCGACAAAACGAACGCTGACTTCGACGTTTGCCACTGTTTCGCGTATGTGTGTGTTTGTGAATGTGCTCGTTGCTGCGAGTTCATTTGTACCAGACTCGACCAACGAGAGAGTGAAAGACAGGGTTGGAGAGCTTAAAAATGAAATGCAGTATATGTATGCAGCCACCACAGCACGCGAATACCGGAGAATTAGAGTGTACTCGATAAGATTATACGCTTGCGGTGCATTCTTTTTGTTATCATTATTTCACTACCTCCCCGCGTGCTATAGCGCGCAACGAGAGGGATACTTTTTGAAATCGCGGAATGCTTTTGTTGTAATCTTCAGATTAGCGGAAAGGTTCATTATACGTTGTTATTTCTTTTTTTTTCTTGCGTCGGTCGTTGTGATATTTGCTTTGTTTTTGCGTGGGAATATTCTTTACTGTTGGAAGCTTTTCTACATTATATAAGTATATTTTCGATTACGAGCGCGAGAAATGGAGGAAGAATTTTTATTCACACTACGACTGTCTGACTAAAATCGTAAATACTACTTGTGAACTATTTGTACTTTCAATAAATCAAAATAACACAATACCCTTCAAGTGAATTATGTTTGTATTAAATTTGTAGTAATCAATAGAAATCTACTTACACATAATTTTATAAATTATCTTTCGATTAAGCCACAAATTATTATAAATCATTTTCACAAAAATACAAGATATTTACAAATACGTATCAGCCGATAAAGATCGAATATCTCAAAAGAAAGCAATCATAGCAAAGAAAAAGAAAAAAAAACCTAATAAAATCGAAAGTCAGATATACAAACAACGACGAATTATGCAAATTCCAATCGTGCATAGGCAAGAGCTGCGGTGGCTATATGGCTTTGAAATGTAGCTCGGTGGCTTTCAATACATATGCGCCTGACCTTTACAGCCCCGAACAAACCATATATCCGTTGAAAACGGTTCTTCTGTAGGCCTTTGCGCCTAGCTATGCTAGCCGCGATACAAAACGTCCACAGTGAGAAAGAGCTGCATATACACACACGCGACGCGTAGCATAGAGAGAGAGAGAGAGTCAATAACCGCAAAGAGAGAGAGAGAGCGTAGTCGACAGAGAGAGAGAGAGAGAGAGAGAGAGAAAGAAAAAAAAGCGTCGCGCGAGGATGCAAAAAAGGAAAGAAAAAGAGTGAGAGAGTGACTCTCGTGTACGCACTCTCGTGTGCAGAGGTGTGACTCTACGGGCGATATATATTTATTTCGAGTCAGGTGCACGATACACAGACACAGAGCTAGCACAAGCGGAAATAGCTTCGCGTCTCGGCTAGAGAGAGAGAGAGAGAGACCGAAAATCGAAAGCGATATCGCGTCTGTGTGTGTGTACACGTGTGAGAGGGCATTTGTTTCGTTGAAAGAGAGTAAAAAAAATGGCCGCGACCGGAAATCGAGCAGACTGAACGACCTCCAAGCTCCATATCCGCTACTTCGCGAATTCGGCGAGAGAGAGAGAGGATTGAAAAGGAAGCGAGAGCTTGTCTGGCAGTGATAGCGTCTCGTTCTTCGCCCTGTCCATATTTCTTTTTCGATCCGACGCTTCTCTCTCTCTCTCTCTCTCTCTCTCTCTCTCTCGCACAGCCCTGCACTCGATTCATTCCTCTTCCTCCTACTCTCTCGTTTTTTTTTTCAACTTTCTACCTCGGCCCCCTTTTTCGTTCGCCTCTCTTTTTTCTCCCTCGACTGCTGCTGCTGCTGCCGCTGCTGCTCTGGCTTCTCTGTTTCTCCGTGTTTTGCTCGGCTTTAGCTCCTTTTTTTTACTGTCTACCTCTGTTTTTTAAGAGTCCAACTGCAATAAAAGGATCCCACCCCAGGCTGGCCGGCCGTGCGCAAGCTAGCTGCTGCTGCTGCTGCCGCCGCCGCCGCTGCCACTGCAAGCTCCCTTTATTTTATCGGCTCATTTTATTAATGGCGTAAAGCTACTGATGCATGCGAGTGCACGGAATTTACTGCACCTCTATCCCAACGCGGCGGCGGCCTCTTTCCTACCTTTTCTACTTAATCTCGCGCGAAAAACAAATATATAAAACCCCCGAGCCCCAAGCGCTTTAAAAATGTATTATATTAAATTACAATGCCAACAAAACGTTCCGGCACAATGGCATTATGGCTATATATTGGATTATAAGTTTTCCGATAAGATACGAAATGTTAAATTTTTTTTTTCCAGAATTTATCTTAATAGGATCTTCGAGGAAATTATTTTAATGCAATCTATTTATTCATTACAGCTAAGTGCTGATTTTCAGAATAAATATCCTAACAAAAATACGATAATTTTTTTTTGTACACACTGTATCGCGACAATATCGAGAAAAAACTAGGTTCCTCAATTCAAATGAGGAAAATCTGAAGTAATTATACCAAATAAAGTGCACTCGTAAAAGAGAAAACACAGAAACGCGATAAAAAAAATACGACATAAAGAGCGCGTTTATCTATCGACTTCAATCAACCTACTGACTTTTATCATTTACCGCTTAGCCTTCATCTTCGAACTTCTCTCTCTCTCTCTCTCTCTCTCTCTCTCTCTCTCTCTCTCTCCCTCTCCCTCTCTCTCTCTCTCTCTCTCTCTCTCTCTCACAGGCAACTCAATTAAAAGCGAAATCCCCGCGCAAGCGAGAGAACGATTTATGGTGGCTCTCAGCTCCGCGCGAGAAATTACTGGAAACGCGCCAGACGATTCAACTTTGTATATAATAGGCGCAAGCGCGCACTTCGGCTCGAAACAGCAGCGTTTTACGTTTTCTGGCTGCACTCTTGTATCGAGCTTCTCGTTTGCTCGCTACCTATACGACAGAAAGAGAGAGAGAGAGAGAGAGAGAGAGAGAGATAGAGGCGCGGGTACACTGTCTCGATAGTAAAACGCTCAGGCAACCAAACCACAATATTATGCAACTCTGTAAGTTTCGTTGTAGATACATGTTTGTTCAACTGAAAAGGATGTCGCTGTATAGTGTACTTCTACTCAAAATTCAGTAGAAATAGCTGATTATAGTTAGATGAAATTGTTAGCGTAAAATAACTATAAGCAGTTTAGATTTTTTTTTCTAAACGCTTTTTTTTTCATTACTTTTTTTATCCTCAACAAATTCTTTTTACTTAACGCAGAAGCTTGAGAGGGATTTCTGGTCAATGACATGCCGTCCATATTCATCACTACAGTATCTTTTATCTTTGAACCATCCGCTTCATTTTCTATTTTTTTAATTTTTTTGCCAGAACTTTTTTATTGCGCATTTTCTGCCGTTACTACGCAGCTCTGGCGAAAAATGCACATACACGAAACGCAATAAAAAGTATAATTGGCCGGGGCGGGCTTTGTGAAAAGATGAATTCTAAATTTGAATCAATTTCGCAACAAAAAATTCTAAAAATTCGGTGTAAAAGAGAAGTTATTGTCAAAGTTGTTATAATTTCAATCATGGATGTTAGTGGAAATACCTAACAAATTCTGCTGAAGTTGAAGAGAGCTTAATATACAGCTCATGGATGATTCGAGTAAGTATAAAATACTATATTTCCTGATAGTAAGTCAAAGGCTTTTTTTCGTAAACGAGAAATTTATAGCGAGTTCCATCAAAAAACCTTTTTATATTAATTATAAACGCTTTCAGCTTCCAATTTAATGAAGAATATTTCAAAAATAAATTGATACTAGGACCAATTTGAAAGTTTTCTTTGGAAAAACGTGTCGACACCAGAACCCATAAGCGTAGAAAATTATGTCGCTTTAAAAATTGGATCGTGTACATTAAACGGAAAAAAAATTCGACGTCAAACTTACGCGTTGCACTCAATTTGCATTGCAAATGATTCATCTCCCCTCCCGTGATTGTCCTCGTTTTCAGTCACAACCGTAGGTGGAGGGATAAAACTTGACCTACTTTTTTCAGCAATTTGTCGTAAACCCAATTTTTTTACTTTGCGGAGGCACAAAAAAACTTTCAAGTTATATGAACTAGCAAAAAATACTTGCGGAGAAAAAAAATATTCTCAAATAATGTTACATAAAACTGACTTTGTTTACCGGCGCTTATGATGTAGTGTCTGTTATACTCGCATAATGATACTTAATAATATGATATACCGTTTAGGCTATAAAAAGAGTGCACTTCCAGTCGACCAAAGTTTATTTACTTGCGCATTAACGCGTTTTAGCAGCGAAATTCCCGGATACACTCGAGTCTGGTGTGTACGCCAAAGCAAAAAAAAAGCGAAAAAAAAGAAAGAAACCACGAGGAAATTTCTCTCTTGTCGCGGCTAGAGCAGGCTCGATGAGCAGCGCGATGAGAGGGCGCAGCAAAGCGCATAAAGTGGCCCCAGTGTTTTCGCCAACTCGCGAACTTAGAAAACGGCGGGAGTTGATTTACGGAAACACTTTTCCTCTGCGGAGGGCGCAAGCCTCGTTCGACCGAAACTTTTTACGGCGGCTTCGCTTAATGCAGTTTCCTTGTCGGCGCTGAATGATGGATACACATAGAGCTGCGGCAATGCCGCGTTCGTTATGATATTCCCATAGTGCTCGCATAAAAGTGTTGTGCTGCCCGCGAGACTTTTCCATTGGCCAGATGAGTTTGTTCTTGTATTAACGTATTATTACCGTAGTCTTCAGTTTTTATCTTCCATTTAATAATATTTTGTTTAATTTACATTGTACAAAAATCACTATGAACTTTACACTGTAGATAATTTGGCAGTTGAACAATGTGCCATTGATAAGCAGAAGCGAAGCAGCAAGCACGTAGATATCCAGGTGACGCACGCACTAAGCATACTTCGCTTGACCGAGCGAATGCCAGGCATTCGCAGGACAGAAGCGCTTGGCGCGTCGTCGCCGGCGGAGTGGAACGCTCGATAAGGACCGCAGAAGGGGTGGGGAGGGAGAGAGGCTGCACGATAAGGTTCGAAACGTGGCTGGGCGTGGCGCTATACCCGTGCCTTCTGGTCAAATATCACGGAAGAACAAAAAATTATCGAAGCCATGAAAAATTACCTTCGGACCAGAGTGAGAGATGCGGGCACGCGCGCACGCTGCGGACACTTTCCTATCTATTGTTCTCGTGCTCCAGTTCGCCTGAGAGCTCGCTTCTTTTTTCCAGCCTTCGATTCTTGGCAGAGCCTCGGCCTATATATAGATCCTTCTTCGCTGTGTACCAAATTTTAGTGCTCTGATAAAAAGTTTTACGCTTCGTACGGGACGAGCACTTATCTTTTTTATGAGCTGCTCGAGCTTCGATAAATGCTTTCTTTGCACGTTCATCATATTGGAAATATGGATTTTACTCCTGCTCATGATGAATTTTCATTTTCGGTTTTTGCTCAAGTACACCTCGTTATTATTTTACTTGAATCTCTAGCAGTTATTTTTTTCATATTAATTCAGATTTGCAAGAACGTCAATGGTCGAAAAATAGTTTAATTATTTGTTCTGTTTGACCTGAAAATAATTAATCTAGTAATTTGAAAAATTGTTTCTTTGTTCTTTACGCAATCTGTTCGGAAGTTTTACGTTGCTCTTGCCAAGCACTTGTAGCTCTCGTCCCTTCTCTTTCCTCCATTGCTTCTTTTCAAGATGAATGTCAGCATCCGAGCCACAGAGCCAAAGTAATAATTAAACTGCTAATAATAACGCATATCCAATTCTTTTTCACTGTTTTGCGTCGGGCAATTTATTCAGTTGAGTTGAATGATTTCAAAAAAAATGTTTATCTTTCTTCGCTCTGAAATTTCTATTCTTTTTTTCCATATCACTCAAAGCCGTGGAACATAATAAAAGCAAATACTTTACAACAGGGAATCGCTTAGCATGAAAAAGCACAAAAAGCTTCTGCGGAAAACTTGAATATTCACCCTCCTCTGTTCTCATTCGATGAAGAAACCCAATAGATTAATGTTCTTGCGGCGTTTTATGAATATCCAAGAGAGAAAGAGTGGAAGAGAGATAGAGTTGCTTATAATGTGCTCGCTTGGGAGCGATTGTAATTTAACCGTAGCAAGCCGCGAGCGTTATATTACCCTTTGCCGTAGCCTTAATCTCGCTGACGTTGAGTTGCGCGAGCGCGCTAGACCCGACAGCCGGATCACACTCGGCAAACGGATGAAAGACAGCCCCTTCGAGCAGCTCTGGAACTTCGCTTTATTGCCTTGCCGAGCGTGATCGCAAACTGGAGAGAAAAAGTAGAAAAAAAGACGGCTGACCTGGTCGGTTTTTTTTCCGATTTTTTTAATGGTCTTCTCTTGAAGCATGCTATTGCAAAGGTACGAGGGTGGAAATGAATACGCGAGAGTCGTAAACAAACGACATGGTGATCGATATTTACAAAGCGACGAACTGCAAATAGAAAGGTGTTGTGGAATTGACGATTGAAAGCAAAAAAATAGTAACTCCACAACGAATAAAATTATTCCGATTCTCTTTGTAAAGATAACCGCTATGCTGAAAAATTTACAGCGTGCAGATATTTTTTCAAAGGTACGAAATTTTTAATAATTTTCAATATTAATGTTTTCCTGAAATTGAGATAGTCATAATTCGCCACGTTTATTTAAAATAATTTAACACGGCGTTTCGAAAGCACTCGCTGTGCAACGCCGCGCAGCAGGATAGCACTGCAAAGTTACGATATTGCATCGCAAAGAGAGGAGCGTAGAGAGAGAGAGAGAGAGAGAGAGAGAGAGAGAGAGAGAGAGCGAGAGAGAGAGGTGAGGGGAAGGGGGCGAGTCGAAACACTCGACGTGTATTGGGAAGCGGGTATCGATGTCAAGAATGTCGGAGCTCAAAAAGCTGGAAATAGAACAAATGTTTTGTTTGAAAGCAATGTTCTGGCTTTAGATAGCTGATAATTTTAGTGCTGAAACCATTCGTATCTTCTTTTAATTCATTGGATTACCAAGTATTTTAATTAATCATACTATCATGCATAATATCTATGTGCTTTAATATATTATCAAGCAAACATGCAAATGTTATTTGAAATTCCGTATGAAAGAGAAATTTAATCGTACGTTTCGCTATATCATTGTAAACAATATCATCGAACACTTATTAATTTCTATGCATTGCACGCCTGATTCAAAGTTTAATCTGATTAAGTTACAAATAACAGCTAATACGTAATACAGTCCGCGGTGAAAAAATTTTTCTCGAAAAAAAAGGGAAGTAAATGTTTATTGAAATAAAGGATTTTTAATTTTTAACGATTAATGAAATCCAAACTCTCATTCTTCTCTCCTCATTTATATTTCTGATTAGTTCTTCATATATTCTGAATTACGGTTCTGTCTGTTAAAATTAGTAAATTTAGAAATATAAAAAAAATTTTATGAGCGTGGCTGACTTAAATCATGATTTTCTACTTGAAATGTTCTTTTTTTGCCTATAGTTATTCAAAATCCCATTTATCATTAAAATCCATGTCTTGATTCGAAAGTTTGAAATTTAATTTTTGTAAGGCTTTTGATAACATTGTTACCAAATGATATTATCAACATTAACTTCGCGCTTTTTATACTGCGACTATCTCCATTACTTTTACCTACACTAGTCCAATCAGCTAGATCGTCCTGAAAGTTTTCTTTTTGGCTTAGCACGAGGCAGAGAGCAGACTTGGCTTTTTTATTCTGGCATCTTCCCTTCGTTCACTCGTCTGCAAAATGTGAGTTATACAAACGTCTCAACGCCAGGTATATTTTCACATTGATATCGAGCATACACACGCCCGTATTTAGGTTTATCCCGCGCGTAGATTTTCTTACAAGCAAAATTCACATATAAAGTTTGAAGTGTAGCAGATATAAGAAAATATATCAAACCTAATTTATACGAGTTACATTCAAAAATACGTTTCGGCCGCAAGAATGGAATAGTTTAAAAAAAAAAATTTTTTTCATTTCAATTCAACGTTATATTTCTGCGATTAAATTATTATGGAAATATATCTTTGAATCTGCCTATGTACTGTACGCATATAAATTACTCAGCAGCGGCTGGTTATTTGCTCTATTTAGCATAGCCGACTTGCAGGATCAGGTAGATTGCATCAAGTTGCTAGCGCGAAAATCACGCAAATACGGCGCCTCAAACTGCGCGTCGGGGCTTTCATCCTCGAGAGACGCTCGATGCATCACGACATCATCGCACGAGAGGCGTGGCGTCCGTTATTATTTATCGTGTATACGCGAATCCCAGAGTGCATGGCTTTTGTACGGAACGGATGACTCGGGAATAAAATTATAATGCCAGTGTGCGAGCGACGCTTTTGTGAATTCAAGAAAGCGAGCGATTTTAAATTATTAATCCGCTGTTCGCTTTCAAGCTACTCGACTCTTTCACTCAGCGAAATTTCCGATGTATATTTTTCAAAGCAACAATATTTTGCATTTTGACAGCGTGCGAGGTGCTTATACGCGTTTTTCGAGCACCAGCAGCAAGGCAGAGAAATGGATATACTCGCGGGTAAAATGTAAAAATTATTCAACAAACGTAGCGCTCTCTATATACGTGCCACGAGATTCCGTGCATTTGGCTGTCTGAGTTACTACTGAAAAAGTATTTTGGCGTAGTTACGGCTTTGGCGCCCGAAAGTTTCGAGAAATCGAGTGAGGCATTTTCAAAGTGTTGCCTCATAGCAGCTGCTTGCCTCGTAGTTAGAGCGAGAGAGAGAGAGAGAGAGAGAGAGAGAGAGAGCGCAGCATTGGAGAAAGGGTTTAACGCCCGGAATACAAATCCCTCGGGCAACGATGTCTTCAAACGGTTGCGCCATCTGACAGGTAATTAATTATCCATTTAAAAGTTTGCTCGAGGCTGCCAAGGACGAAATCAATTTGCGAAGTTGTAGGTCGGCTAAACTTCTAGCGTGATGTATCTATAAGTAGCTTCGCTTTCTCTCTTTTCTTTTTTCATTTCCCTCGTCGATAAGGAACGCCGTTTACAAAGAATGATTCTAGTGGAATAGATAAATCAAAGGGGAAAAAATCCCATCGTCCGATGCATTAAAGAGGTTCTCGCACCTTTACGATCCCGTGGGTTAACTCGTACGCTTTGAAATTCAAAGTTGGCCTCTTGAAAAATGAATGGCCTAGGATCGAGGCATACGAAAAAGAGCCAGCGCCAGCTCGCACTTCTCTCAGAAATTGTAACAACTTCAGGGAAAAAGCCGAGCACTATCTGCGAAACTTTTTGCAACGAGAACTTCAAGGTGAACGGCCAACTGACCGGCTGTTCGTTTTTCTCTCCTCCAAGTCCTACAGCTGAATTTCGTTAACATGCGTGACTCGGGGCTCGAGCAAAGGTTTCCTTTGACCTGTCGGCAAATAGAAGGACGACGATTGATCAGCAAATTACCCCTTCTAGCAATTAATTTGCTTTGAAGTGAAGTGTTCGGTCTAAAAGGAAATAGATGTTGACCTTAGAGTTTGTCTGTTGGTGAAAACAGTAGAATTATTCGAGTATAGTCAGACGCAGCTCAGTATATATTCTCATATCTGGCAATAAAAATTTACATAAACCATAGCTTATATAATAATAATAATAATATAAGTATGCGTATAAGAGCTAAGCCGAGAAAGATTGAATGTGAAGAGAATATCGAGCTATCAGTGGCGATTCAAAGAGTAACGTCTGAAACTCGCTCCGTCGTCGAAATGCGGTGTATTAACTTACCATTCTGACCCTTTGCTATCTCGCCTGGCCGATATCGTATTTCATAAAACATATACATACATTATAGAGAGAAGCAAGTCTAGATTCCCCAGCCCTTCCCCTCTCTTCCGCCCTCTCGCGTAGAATGGCATGAACATGCTGGGCTGGGGGAGAAAGCGGATCTATGACTACGGCCATTAGCAAGGTAAAGTGCTCGCTGGCTGGGTAACGAAGCCTGGTATAAGGTATTTATCGGGCTTTATGCAGACATATATATATAGGGCCTATTGGCCGCAGCAGCAGCAGCAACCAGCCACCCACATCGTATTTCACTTCTCAAAGAGAATTAGGCCGGATAAAAGGGCAAAAGTGCATTTAATACCGAGGACCAAATGCTGCGCTGCTAGCTGCGTCGGCGTATTTTCGATTATTAGCTGCTGCGAGAGCACGCGCCAACGGATATTGGCTTTATATCAGCTCGTTATATCGCGGATGTTTACGGTCGAAATATCGCTCGGCTGTGACATGAATTGTCGTGACTCTACTTTTTTCCATCCCTTTTTTTATTGCAAAATGAATGAACTCTGTCGAATCACAGATTAATCAATGGCTTTGTTGATTTTTTGGATGACGATTAAAAAATCGAGGAAAGATGTTGATTTAACTTTTTCTTTTAGCGCAATGTTGGGTAAATAATTATTGAAATGAGTTATAAGTAATAAGAGCCGTGTTATGCAGATGTAATCAACACATTTGAAAGAGATGTAAAGTATTTAATGGCTGAGCTTAACCACGCGCGGCAACTTTTCCGTTTGCAATTTTAATGGCTAATCTTCTCCCGCGAGGTTCGCTAATCATTAAGTCAGCCGTCACAAAGAGGAGCGCCCTCGTACTTTTAGTTGGCGTTGCTTGGCCCTCCTCCCTGCTGCACAAAGTTAAATTCTCTCGCAGCTTAATTAAAAACTGCGCCCTCTGCGCGTAATAGCTCAAACAATATAATGGGACGAGGCGCAGCTGACACGCGAGCGGCTTAAGCAGTTCTAATGACAATTGGCTATGCTATATCCGCGAGCCGCGCGCGTGTATATCAGCTGGATTAATCGTCGCTCGCGAGAGTTTCGCGCGTTTTATCGCGCTGCGGTCGCAAGCGCGGCTAACTTAACGAGCATAATACGCGTCAAAGTTGCAGCTGCGCGCACAGTTGATCCCCTCTCACCCCCCGCCCTCGCCATCCTCGCCAAACTTTCTCCCGAACTTTGTAGCAAAGTGCGTGATCCGCTGCTACGAGTTGCTGCTCAGCCATTATGAAATCGGCCTGGCTTCGTATATATATAACAGCTAGCGGAAGAGAGAGAGAGAGAGAGAGAGAGAGAGAGAGAGAGAGAGAGGGAGAGAGAGAAGGTGAAAATGTTCACGAGGAATTTTGGTCGCGCAATAGTTGGTTTGCCATGTTTGTAGAAGTTGCGACTTGTTTTAATGTTAGCGATTATAGTGCATTTTGTTTTCAATCTCCAATCTCTTGATGCTCGGTTATTCTTGGTGAAAGAAAACCTTGATGTAATTTTGATGCCAAATTCGAGACTGAAAGAAACTAAAATACTATATCTTCCAGAACACAGCGGGCGACAAAACAATAGAGAAAAAAAAATCCGTATACTTTTGCTAAGAATTTTGAAAGTTTTCAAGTTTCTCCGATCGCGTGACAACTTTTTCCTGAGGGGAGCTCTCTCTTTTTCTCTTTTTCCGTGTTTTTGCGGTGGATCGCTTTACTCATAGAAAAAGAGAAAAGAGAGAAGGAGAGTTTCGCCCCTGAGCTAGGAAGTCGATCTTCCCGCAGCGCGAGGCGAATATCCTTTTGCTCTTTTTCTACTATAGCCTCTTTCTCTTACTCTCCCTCTCTCACTCGGCCCCCAGAATGAACTCGAAAATACGATCGCACGAAGGGTGCTACCGCGCTCAACGAAATATACAGATATATATGTGAATATGTGTGTACGTTCGGTAGATGAGGGGAGGGGATAAACTTTGGCAATATGCGTTCGTAACTAAAAATCAGAAAGTTACTGCTTTGCACATTTCGCATGAAGATGGATATACAAATGTTATATTAACTTTCGCGCATGAAAATTATTTTAATTATTTAACTTGCCAAGTAAACTCTTGCGCAAGCTCATTTTGAATATTAAATCTTGGAGTATATATTTTGGAAAACAACTTTCAAGTAGACCTGAATTACTTGGATAGAGTTTCAATTTTGAACAAATTTTGCAATTTCCAAATTGGCGAGATAAGACAAACTAGATGATAAAAACATTCAAACGAATCATTTGGAAAATATCAATTAGCGACTCAATGTGCTTGAATGAACTTGCATACAATTAAATAATTTCCACCAACGGAAAAAAATAGTGGATAATGGAAAATAATTTCCGAGGAGGTGATATTTTTCTTTATAGCAGTACGAAACATTGGACAACTCTTAAAGTGCCGTTACGGAGGTGTAGCGACTAGTCATTTTTCTCACGTCTCACCTTTTTTGGGGGAAGAGGGGGGGGGGGGGGGGGGTCAAAATATAACTTACATTCGAAGGGTAAGATGTCGAAAAGAAAATATACATAAAAGTAAAATATGAGCAGTAAAACTATGTTGTATGAAATAGAATGTATTTCATATTTAATACTCCAAACAAAAAATCAATAACTTGACGAAGCGGAGATACAAGATTCACATTTTTTCACTTTGATCGTCGAAGTAATTCTGAGAATACGTTATAATATTATCTTTAAATAATTTATATTGGAATAGTATTCTCTAAAATGAAAATATTTTACAATATCCTGTAAATTTAATCGAAATTTCCAATTTTGGCAAGTAAATGATCGTTCAACATTCTTCAGCAGAAAAGCTTTGACCCATTTTATCTTCACATAAACTTCGTGATGAAAATACATACGAAAAAGCTTACGAGAGTTTTTTTTCCACAATCTTTCTTTTCTTTGAAGCTTATCCGTAGGAGTGGAGTAAATCATTTCTCCCCTTGGCCATGGTGACGTTATACTCGCGCACGTGCGCAAAAGGAAAAAAATCTCCGAAATCGGGAGTCCGTGGCGATAATAGGAGGCGAGAGGGCAAGGAGAAGAAAGATGAAAAGGACATTGTGTGTTCGAGCAGGAAGGTAGAGTCGTGCACTCTCTTTTTCTTTCGATGGCAAAACTTTTCTAGCAAACTCCACTTCCTTCTAATTTACACCCCCGCCAAAGCCAATATTGCCGACGGCAGGGCTGGATGTTCGTGTATAGTGCTTCCGTGTGCGTGCGAGTTGAATGGTTTACGAGTAGACTTTTTTTTGCTTCCGCGCAGATACATTGTTACTCGCCCCTGCAAAAATAACGATCACCCAATATCTGTAATTTACGAAACTGGCAAACTCTCATCTCGAATATTAATTTAAACGTCGATTCTTTAGATGGCACGCGGCAGCTTCAATATTTAAATCCAGCTTTTAGTATTACATATTAAGTAGCAATTCATTCTCACATATGGAAGATGAAGATGCAATTGTCAGAGGATGGGAAGTTTAAGTTGAATGACTGTACAGAGTTCGTAGAGACTGGATGCCCGAGGACCGGCGCGCGTGGCAAGGCAAATACCGCAGACCGAGCTGCTTGTGCTTGTGTGCTCATTCTCGAAAAGCTCGTTAGGCTAAGTGTGCGCGCACACTGGGCTTCGTTTTACATGTGTTAGCCAGAACCTTCTGCACTGTCGCCTGCTGCATAGTTAATTAGGTCCAACAACTACCCCCAATTTGATTTACTGCATTGTTCTTTAAATTTACATGTTTTTTCATTATTCTTTTTAAAAATCGTATTTTTGTTAGTCTCGAAATGCAACTAACTGTAAATGTGAGTCTTAACATTCAAAGCTGTGAATTTGAATAAATTAGTATCCACATCGAAAAAATAACAAATTATAATTACAATTCTTATGTTTTTTCCACTCGTTCAGATAACTATTTGTGCTATAGACAGGCAGGCATGAAATATACGCGGAAGCAGGTGAAAAGCGAATCAGGTTTGTGCTCGCGAAATTGCGTTCGCAAGCAAGAGCGCGCCTTCGAAGTCTCATTGTCCCGTGCGTATCTTGGTTTTTTTCGTGTTCATACCGACAAATTGAAGTTTACGACACTCCCTACGAGAAACTTGTTTTGCCCTCGAGAAAATGAAAATCTTCCAGGCTGAAAGTTTGGTACGGCCGAAAGTTTTCTCGAGCGCGCGAGCGAGAGAGAGAGAGAGAGAGAGAGAGAGAGAGAGAGCGAGAGAGAGAGAGTGTCTAACGCGCATGCATCGTCGCGGTTCTTTCGACACGCTCATTTGTTTAGCAGCGACTCGTTGCAAAGTTGAGCGGAGACGCGATGACTTAGACTTCTTGATCATTTCACGGATGGCTTCGTTCAAACTTATAATAGAGTCACTGACTTTCTCTACGTTGATTTTTTTATTGTCCAGAGAAATGTACGCACATTATATAAAATACGTTTCAACGTGGCAAGCAGTCAATTTATAACTATTGTAATTTAATAAACACGGAACAAAATAGAGTAATATTTCTATTTTCAAATTACCAATTAGACTCGTTGAAACTTTTGAATCGAGCTAAAGTTACCGCAAGTTCAACCAAATAATTGAGCAATCAAAAGTTTGAAATTAGACTTCTCGATCGTTGCACGTACAGCCCGTCAAAAAACATAAAGCTTGAAGCTCGGTAAATTCGCTTGCTCGTTATCCAAGATTCAGAGTCCGGATGAAAACAAACGTGCGCCTTGGCTAAGTTGAACCAGTCTGCAGAAAAAGAGCAGAAGCAAAAAAAAAAAAAAACAAAAAAAAAGCGAGCAGCGTGGCAAGCCAGTAACTGCAGCGAATTTCAAAGGTACGGTCGAGGGAGAAGCTGCGCGCCACGCGCGAAACAAGCGCGGCTTTCGATCGTAAATTGGAGCGCTATCGAACGCGAAAGCCTCCAGTAACGAGGCTCGCACGCGTCACTTTTTTCGTTTTTCTCTCTACCCTCCGTACGATTCCATGCTAGCGACAGCCCGAAAATCACGCTCTTTCTTCTTCTGCTCTCTCTCTCTCTCACTCCCTTCCTTTTTGATTCGACAACAGTACTAACATGTACGTGTGTGGTAAATTTGTAAACGATTTTTTTTCGATTGATGGATACTATAAACTATACTTAATGTCAGTCCGTTCAGTTTTTTTGCCGCGCATCACTGGCAAGTTTACGATTCGTTATTTTGTCCGAAGTATAATCGGATCGATCAGCGAGCATTGATATTAAAATAAGTATTACTGTTTAATCCTCCATGCGGGTTTCACAAAATTTTCATGAGAAACGTTAAAACCTATGATATATTGTATATCTGCTGCTTTTATTCGGCATTTTTCCAATAACCAAACGCACCACGAGAGGTTACACTGGAGCAGAGCACAGAAGAATACATTTAGCACGATTAGAAAACTTTTCTAATACTTCGACCATTCAGTTATCTCACTTCCCACGTATATACAACACACTTTTTCGCAGCAACGAGAAGCTTGTAAAATATCTGCAAATTAGAATATGTTTAACTTAAATATATCGGTATAACAGCGAGAATATCCGGATAGGTGCTCGATGAAAGGGCATATCACTCGGAGGACGATAATGAATGAATGGCGAGCGAGCCAGTGAATCGAGTGAAGTGCATTTTCACGTACACGGGTCGCTCTCGACACCGACTCCCCGTGGAGCTTCGCTTTGATAAACGACACAAGAGAGAAGTTGCTTGCTGTCAAAAGCCCCTAGCTTCCTCTTTAATCCCTCCAGACAGCCCGATGATAATATCTACTGCTGCTATATACTACTTCGTGTAATACGCGCTTGACTGTTTCCTTTGAAATTTTGTTTTGGCGCAAATCAACCGAGTTCAACATCAAGCCAAATACGACTAGCTGTTTATATTTTATACGTTGCTTTGATGTTAATCTGATCTTTCCTTTCAAGCTGAAAAGCCAAATCGCCAAATGTAAAAAATTAGTTGTATGAATGCCATAAAAAATGTTGTACAATATTTTTGACATAATTGTGATGGACGAATGAATTTCAAATTTTAATAAAATAGTTCAAAAATTTCTATTTCATTAAAACAGTTTCCTATTAAAAAGTCAGCCCATCAACCAATTCATGCTGCTTTCCTCACTATTTTCCGATTCTCACAATCGCCACTCGTTCAATTCCAATGATCGACAGCCTTAATTACGCCATTGGACTAATAGGATAACTTCAAACAAAGGCACTAACGCGCTGACAAAACTTTTCTCTCCCTTCCTACGAAGACAAGAAGTTTCCTCTCGAGCCGCCTTGCTTCGACGAGGCGAGGAGGACAGGAGGGCGGCAGAATAAGGAGGGGGGGGGGGGCAACTAGCCTCGCGGCATTTGACCGATTCGCCGTCTCGTTTTCTCTCGCACCGAGTTTAACTCGGTATTTTCGCGATCATAACTTTTCTACTTGCTCGAAAACT
Source organism: Galeopsomyia nigrocyanea (assembly GCA_035047105.1). Classification (NCBI taxonomy): domain Eukaryota; kingdom Metazoa; phylum Arthropoda; class Insecta; order Hymenoptera; family Eulophidae; genus Galeopsomyia; species Galeopsomyia nigrocyanea. The sequence continues at coordinate 5,598,749 of JAWWMK010000032.1, read as the reverse complement.
TATCCTCGCCAACCTACCTTTCATTCGTAAAACTGATTTAATTTTATCCTTGCCTCAACTTCGCTCAGATCTTAGTGAGAATAATTGTCCAATTCTCGACGGCGAGACAGACATTCTTGATTGTGTCTTGATTGGAACGGTCAAAGTCAAACTTGTAATTATCTGTTTCCATTCCCATAGAGCTTTTGATCGCGGCTTTGATAGTAGCACTCGTTAAAAATGACGATGATAGAATTTTCAGGCAGAGCTAAAAAAAACTGATTCATCGATGTTTGCTATTGACAAAATAGCACTTAACAGATTCAATTTCGGCTTGTGCTGATTGCGAGTGGATATCTGATAGCTTCTGCACAAATACGAACGACGAAACAATGCAGCTGCAATTGAATGCAAGTAGTACAAGTCAGAATCAGGTCGGCCAAGGGTGGAATCTACTTTGAAAACAAATAAGGTGTCGCCTTTTGATGGTAAGGCGTTGAGAACGAATGCATGTTAGTTCGATGTCTATTAGACTGATAAGAATCCTACATTTTCGATCTGATCTCCGCATTCCGGCACTCATATCTCGTTGAACATCTATCTTGCTCATGTTTTTTTCTATTTCAATTTATGATAAGATTTTTTCAGCTAATTTTAATCCATTTGAATTATTTCATTTTCTTCTAACAGACTTCCTTTTAACAGTTTTACATCAAGTTATTACGAAATTCACGGAAAAGCGGAATTTTCATAAGAACGTCAATGCGTAATGGAAGGTCTTCAAAAATTATTATTTTTTTGCATTCATCGCGCTTTTAGCGAAGAAACGGCTTATTAAAATATTTCGGGTAAAATATTCCCATCGGGCAACAAAAGCCTACACGGGAAAAAGAGAAAGCTGCCTGGGTATGAAAAAAAAACGAAGATGAGGCGACATGCACACAGGATGCCGTAGTCAGCGCTTGCAAGCATAATTGCAGCGGCGAGCCATTTGCAAGTCACGAGGCTTTCAGCTAGAGCATTTAAACGTCGAATTCCAGCAACTGCCGAGGCTGCCACTGCGGCTTTTAGCAGTTCTAGCTCGCAATGTGCCGCCAGGGATTATTCAAATTTTTATTTTCAACCTACCGTCCACTGTGGGTGGACAGCTTTGATGGCTAATTGACTGCAGACATGAGAATTAGCTCGAACAACTGGTCCATTGCCGAGAGTAAAAATGAGAAGAGACTTTGTTTCCTGCACTACGAAAAAAAAGAGGAATTCAGAATAAACGGAAATTTGAGGGACAACCGAGTGAAATGCTACGTGAAACCGTTTAATAACTCGTGCAATAACGAGCCATAGAACTTGTTCACGTCAATAAAGCTAGAATTCTATTATAGAGCGTTTTCTAATTAAGAAGCTCGCGCACACGCAATTAATGAGACTCACCTCGACGAAAGATGCTCCGCCAACCGCGAAGGGATTCGACTAATTACGCTCTCTATAATCGTCATTAACGAGAGTCTGCCTGTTTCTCGATCCGTTGGCGTACGATTATATCTCGTTGGGAATTCTTGTCACGATTCTCGAAAATTTATTCGAAATTAATACGTAGCGAAGGTTAAATGTCTCCAGTGAATTTCACATAGCTTTTCACTACTTTGTACTTGTACTGAAAGACAGGCAGAGAGAGAGAGAGAGAGAGAGAGAGAGAGAGAGAGAGAGAGAGAGAGAGAGTATATATAGGTATAGGTTGCCGTGGGGTTTTCGCGATTGGGATTCCAGAGGCGGGTGCAGGCGCAATCCTCCCCCCGGAAATGAGGAAGATCCGATATCGCCTCGCTGGAATTACAAGTAACCTCATTATTGGGCGAACGCAGCCCGACCAACACCGGCAGAAAAATTGCCAGGCAGGGCTACGTGTTTTCTCCGCCGAGCTAGCTGCGCTCGGGATAATGGACGGGAATCGAGTCTCCGTTTATGCTAATGCTGAGTGAATATTTGAGTTTGCTGAGAGGATTAATTGTGTACGCTGATGGACGCACGAATTTCTGTGCACGAACGGAGAAAACAGACGTGCTGTATGAGCCTGCGCCTTTTAAAAGCCATTAGTTAGCTGTGCGGATTATACGGGCAAGAATAGAATGGGAAAATGAAATACATATTGAAAAAAGGATAACGAATCGATACTGCGCATTGCACTTTTTGCCGTTCCTCGCGCTTTCTCCGTCTGTCCGCAATCGACGGCTGGTCGACGAAAAAAAGCCTGCTATTCATCACAACGATTTTCACCATTTGTCCTTGCATCCCGAGCTTTTCCGGTTACATTTCCGTTTCAATACTCGACGTTTTCTCGCGTATTCGACGTTCTCGGTCGCGCGCGACCAACGCTTGATCTATCTTGGATTAACGCAAATAGCTAATTTTATGATAATGCCTGCCTCGGACCAAAGCCTGCTGAGGTATTAGCACGATGAGCCGTCGTAAATACACCACTTGGAATAATCCCGTGGCAGTTAAGCGGCAGAAGCTTCGAGTATCTTGTCTAACAGGATTCACGGCGCACCCCTACTTTGCCAAATGACATTTGTGAGATTTTAAACAATTGCTGTTCCTTCATTGGAGCGCTAAAATAACCGACAAAAAGTGAGTGTTTTCAAGCAATTACTCGTATTTGTTGAATGGTACGTACGATTTGCTAACAATTAGTGACATTCTTTGTTCTTAGCTGCATTTCAAGAAACTTGAAACGTTAAAAAAATAACTATCGAGGCCTAGCTATTCAAAGCTATAACCGACGAAGTACATAGAGTTCAGTGTCGATCTACTGGCACATCTCTTGACTTTATCGTCGAGTTGGAAACTCTGCAGGCCAAAGCTTAAATTGCAAATCCTCCGGGCGACTTAGAGGGATCAGCGAGATGAAGACAGTTCCTCGTGCTGCGCAGCGGTGAAAAGGCATGAGGATGCTCTCGGGGTAATCGCCGTTGCGACGCGTCAGAATGAGGGAGACATGAAAATCTGGCGGTTGCGGCAGTACGTAAGTTTTCACGAGAACGTAAGGCGTCACTTCAAATTAACGCTATTGTTCACTTTATTTTGCAATCAAAATTCATTCTCACTCAATTCCAGCAAACTTTCAATGGCGTTTGATACAAATGCAGAACTATTCGAAATAAGAATGGTGAATTGTCTGAAGCTAAACTTATAATGAGAAAAATCTAGTGAAATGCCATACACTCTGTAGCTCAAATAAATTAATGGCTAGAACAACATTATTTATGAATCAGAGTACCTACTCTGAATACTAAAATTTCATTGTCAGCTGAAATCACTAAAGTATTCCAAGGACGTTGTTATTAATCACTTATGCAGCATAATCCATCAAGATAAAAAATCAACATAATTTTACTTAAAAAATTTATAGCATTAATGTCAATCCAACACTTTCTCGCGATGATCAAGGCTTCCACAACTGCTAATTATGCGTTGTAAAATATAAGGCGAGTATAAAAATTCACCATGTAGAAAAAGCGTGCAGTCAGCATTCGCTGCGCTATGCGACAATTAATTATGGCCTTGACAAAACCGCCAGCTGAGACACCACAACGATTTGTCTTCATTGGCGACGCGACTTATCGCGCCGCGCGGGCAAGAGGGGAGCGCAAATTCGGAGTTTGGCTCGAAGCAGTGATAAAGCGGGAATGAGGATTCCAGCGTGAGACGGATTGGAGAGAAAAAAGAAAGTAGCGATGAGATGAATGACTCTGCTGCTGGCAATGGTGGCGAGTCATGCTGTAGAGCTTGGGCGATGTGTTTTAATTTTAACCAGTGTTTTGACGATAATACACTTTTTTTAATAAGGATATTTTCAATTGATTAATTGTAAATTTTGATAATCATTTAAAAAGTTGCAATGTACAATATTCGCGTGATCTTCTTCTGATTGGCGATTTTTCAATTTTCTATTGTGCCAATAAAACTGATACGAGCTTGCTTCACACATTTCAATCGATTCCTTTCAGCCGTTGCCATGAAAGTCCTCGCTGAAGTATGGTCGCCGGCTCTCGATAGCGCATCAGTGCGGAGTCTATCGGCTACCACTACAGCTCCGCTTTATTTAATGCCGCAGTTATTAGTCACCATCAGCCTCGACGGCGACGCCGAGAATTTCGTTCTCTTCTTCTTCTCGTCGTCGTCGTCGTCGTCGCATCGGCTGCTGCTGCACCGGCGCCATCGATTTTCTCAACTACCTCGTGAATTTCTCAACTGAACTCCAGGACGCGCCACTCTCTCTCTCCCTCCCTCTCTCTCTTTCTCTCTCTTTCTCTCTCTTTCTCTCTCTTCTTCGCTGCTAATAGCAGTGATAATAAGAGCCTCGTTAACTGGCATAGCCACCGTGCATTGACTACAGCTTGCAGTTAGCTAAGCTTGCGAAGCTACTTTTTTGCAGCGTTGAAATCCATTGACTTCTTGGTCAGCAATTCAATATCGTACTTTTGTTTGAAAAAGTATATTTCGTTAAGCATGATTATTTTTGACTTTATATTGGTTGTAAACATTTCCAGAGGCTTGTACAGTCGAATATTAAATTTAAATTTTACTTTATCAAGAAGCGTTCGCAAACAGTTTTTCACCGATTCAAGTTTACTTTAGTAAGAAATAAATTTCAAATGAAAATTGTACAAAAATTAATTAATCTGGTACTTAAAAGAACTAAAATGCTGCTGGAGATTGAAACCCTTGCAATAAGATTTACAAATAGCGTACGTAGGTCGTGTCACTCGACTAAATTTTCCGGGACTCACATTCATTGAATTCCGTGCATTTGAATATCTCTCTGACGGCAGCTATTTTTGCCCAAGTATTTTTCTCCTAGCTGTAGCTTGTGGCAAATTGTTCTGGTCTTGACTGGCGAAAAAAAGAAGGTCGTGGAATCTGTTGTTTTTTGTCTGTCGGACTGGAGATCCTCCCTTGAGGACAAAACGTAACTTTACCTTCCCCTATTCTTCGTCCCGTCTCTTCGTCTTTTTTCATAACGGAGGGGTGAAATTTGGATTAGATGCGCAAAAGATAGCTCGCTTGACTGGCGCCCGCTCCATTTAACCGGTCGAGCGAATATTACTCACGTTCGTCTTACGTTCAGAGTGCTAGATAACGGTCCAACTAAATAATTTATCGAAGTAAACTGTATTATACGATGGTAAAATAAACCTGTCAAAGATTTGCTGTTTCCAGATGAATAGTTGAAAATGTATGCACGACCGTACAAGAATTTCGGAAGATTTTAGATACCACGTGCAACATCATCCGCTGTGGAAGTTAAATGGAGGAAGAACTCGCTTCTAATTTAATAAATAATAAATACTATTACTTTTCTTGATTACATCTCTATTTTTATTTTTCAAAATAATGATAATTAATACAACGACTACTTGCGTGAAAATGTTCAAGAGTTCTCAAAGAATCTTGTCTTTCTCACTTTCCTCGCCATTCTTAACGAGGTCGATGCAAAGAGGTCAGCGAGCCTTCTCGTCGAGTAGACAATGAAAGAAGATAAAATAAAGCATTGGCAGAAACAGCTAGGGAAAAAAATGAGGGGTTCCCCGTTTCACCTCATCGAAACAGAAATTTGCTTATCGAGGCCAGCAAGGGAAAGGAGGCTACGAAGGCAAGGGAAGGGAGATGAAGGGAGGAAATCGTATTGCAGAGATAGAGGCTCGAGCAGTATAATGAAAGAAGAGGAAACAAGAAATGGGGAAGAAAGGCTGAAAGCTGGAAAAGAAAAAAAAGAGGTCTCTCCTCTCGTTGTCTTGAGCGAGAAGCGCGTGTGCGCTGCTGTCGACGAAAATAAAAAGAAATTGTCATCGCACGGATGGATGCTGCGCGACGACGATAGCGGCTTTCCGCGTGTCTTCTTTTGTTTTTACGCTCGTCCCCAGGTTTTTACGTCACTTCGTCCCGGTCTTCTCTAGACGTTACCGATGCATCAACTGCTTGTATACTTGTTCCTTTTTCCTCTACTCCCAGTTATAAGATTTTTGTGCGGCTCGAGCGAGCTAATTACTCGGATGTTAAGTCTCCTGGAGGGTGGACGAGCTTTTTTAAGTGTACCTCAAGCTACTGATAGAAGGATCTTCTTACATTCTAGTAGGCTTTCGAGATTTTCAAGTTTGATTGTTCTACTTCAAAGAGTCATGAAGATCATGACTGCAACTGAGCAATGGTAATTCAAGAGAACATCATGTTAATTCCTTTATAAAGAAAATAACTGGATATTCGTAAGTAGCAAGAACAAAATATTAGTAGCTGCAAAGAGGAACAGGAATAGCTCTGTTTTTTGTGCTTTTAAATGGTAAATCATGATAAGTCAATTTGCGTGTACGCGTGCTTTGTCAATTATCTAATGATCCTAAAGGGCATCGCGAAAAAATTGGTGGTCTGCCTGACTATTTTTAGTTACTACTACTTAAAATTTCTCTAAAATATTTTCATCGTCTATTTTGTTCACATCATGCCTATCGTAATATTGTTAATAAATGTAATAAAATTATAATTAATTGAGTGATTGTTGTGCTTGTTTGAAATGAATGAAAAATGAAAGGTCATAGAAATGTTTACTCACATGTAGATAGGTTAGCCGGCTTGACGATTTTGGGGCAGGCGCGAAACAAGCCGAGTTTGAACTTGACGCTGACAAAGCCAGCCAAGTGACGTGGCAGGTATGGCAAGCGTTCCTCGGTGTGCAGCCAAGCTGGTCCTAGGAGAGCAGCCGTGAGAGCGGCCAGGGCGGCCATACCGCAGAGCAGGCCGCACCTCGTCATTCGCGTGCCGCCCTCGCCTCCTGAGCAGCACATATCTCAGGCTGCTGGTGTGCTGCTGCGACCGAATCCCGTCACGTGCCCATCGACGCCGCCGCCGCCGCCGCCGCTGGCCTGCAAACCTTCGTAATTCCTCTGGCTATTCTCCCCACGGGACGACGACACGCCACTCGATAACTCGAGCCGCTTAACTCGCTTATCGGACGCTCCTCTGACTCAAGCTCTCTCAGGTTAGATTTGCTCTGCCGCATGCCAATAATTCGTTAACGCTATCCGACAAGGCTCAATGCTATATGCAAGTATCAATGACATTGGAATTAATCAAAACAAAATTGCACAACGCCAACCATTAATTTTGCCATCAAAATTCATCCCACATTGATTGATTTCATAACCCCATTCAATTGCATTCAGACAGTTGTACGTACAGAGCATTTCCAGAGATAAATACGTATCTCTTTTATTTGAGAAGAGTTGACACAAGCATAGAGGCGAACGTGTCTTTTACGCTATCAAGCAGCATCGTATTTGCTCTGGGCACACAGATAAACAAAATGCGCCGCTTTGGGCGAGCGTTGCGCTCTCCCGTTGCTGCTGCAGCTTGTTTATCGTTTCGAAAAACCATTTCCGATGCAGCTCCCTTTTCATTACCCATATATCTATACGCATGCGCAGCGAAAGAGAGAAATACAGAGTGAGGCTACGAGGGCGCGGGGAGAGGAGTAAATGTTGCGAGTGATCGTCGCCCGCGCGCTTACTCGAAATCTTTCGAGTGTAACGCTAGGGAAAATAAAAGTAGCAGGCAAAAGCCTCGTAAAAATGCGCATTTACGAGCGACGCGCTTGTCGTACTCTGTGCGCTTTCTTTAAAGCCCGTCGTTGTCCCTTTTTCTTTTATTTATCGAATTTTTTCAACTCTTTGGAAAAATTAGACTTCAACATTTTTATTTATTTGGTCTCATCGGAACGAAATAAATTGATCATTATATCTATTCGGCAATCTAAATAATAATAAACCATCTGAAGTTACAATGAACTGCCTCTTTGATGTCTATAATCTACTATACCTTTCCATATATTGAGCTATTGATGAACGTGATTGACAGCGCTTATATTTTCTTATGCACATTTCTTTTATCGAATAATATTTAATTGAAACTATTTTAATTCCATTTTTTTGGGTATTCGTAATTGAAAAAAAAACCATCCCAATGTTATCGATTCAAACAATGCACGCGAAAATTCAACTAATTTCATCAGGACCAGGCAGCTCCTGGTTGAAAAAGAGCACGTGCTTTTTGGAAAACGGGGCACGTGCCCCTTTGCGTAAAAAAAGCACGTGTCCTCCGGTGGGGCACATGCCCCCCGTCCGGATACCTGGTTGTACTTTTGTTTCAATTTGAAAATGAATTAATAAACATTAAGTACAAATTATATTTATTGGGTATTGTTCGCGAAAATATAGTCCATTTCAAATGAAAGTTCTTTTTATTGAATCTATAGGAGCTTGGCGGCTCGAGCGGTAAAGCAGGTACACAAGGCACTTTAATTGTTGAGCGAAAATGCTGTACTGTGTTGCCTGCTTAGGTCGTACAGACGTAACTCTACGGGAATGTGATAAAAAATTGTGAACGTAACACAGGAGTACAAGTGGGCAAACAAACACCTTGTAAAATCACACAGTGCGTACTTGGCCTACTGTACTTCCTAGTAGTATAACGTACTATTTGTTTGAAATACACTATATTTTCGCGAACAGTACCTAATAAATATAATTTGTACTTAATTTTAATAAATTCAATTTCAAATTGAGCCAAAAGTACAACCAAATATCTCGCCGGGTGGCACGTGCCTCGTTTTCGAAAAGAGCACGTGCTCTTTTTCAACCGAGAGTGGAACCACTGATAGAAATAAAGTCCAGCGAAACAACAGAAAGTCCCGGTGACAGAAAAACAAAGAGCGTAGAACAAAAACTAAGCTCGCTGTCGCTTGTCGCAAACTTTCTTTCAGCGTAATTTCCGGAAATTAAAATAGTGCCGAAAACCACGAGCGAGGCGAGCTCTCGCTTTGCCATACTCCATTCGAAAATAGAAAAAAAACTGGTGGGCGAGTTAAAGCCGCACGTACGATCGAGAAAAGTTTCGCTTTGAATGTTCCGGCTTTTGTCTCTCGACTGACCACAGAGTCGGCGGGTGAATGCACTTTTTTCGGCTGAGAGTTTTTCCGCTCCGTGAGTTTGCTTCAAAGTTGGCCCTATAGACAGTGGAAGAACATTTCAACTTGGTCTGTCTACATCTCGTTCGTTTTATCGATTGAAAAAACATACATCGATTTCAATATCAAGTGAAAACCGTACAACGGTATCTCGTTTATTAGTCTTCTTATAATAGTACGATCTGGGTGCAGAATTTTGATAGTAATAAAAAATATTTAAAATTAAAACTGTTCTTTTTGCCTAGTATCATGACTTGCGCCACTTTTTTCAGTAAATTAAAAACGTTAAATTAAAAATCCTTATGTGCCGGAAAAATGCGAGTACTTTCAGAAGTGGAACAATTAATTCGCACAAACGCTCCTCGGTGCTAATTAGAAAGGAGAATAGAATTGAATCAAGGCCTCGAGACCCAGGAGAGTTTCGGGCTCTTACGCCTGGTAAACAGTTAAACAAACGAAAAAGAAGCTCAAAGGCAAAAAGAGTAAAAGAGCAGCACTCTCAGTGCAATTTCCCCTGTAAATTCTGCTTTAAACTGCTCGTGGTTCGCGACGGTAAAGGGCAATCGGAATTAATTTCTTCGAGTGGCACGAGCGACGGTTTTTAATGGTTTTTCTGCACATAACTAAAAATCCATTAAGCGTTCGTGCCTGGCTTTCGCGCGTCGGCTCTTCTGAAGAGTTATGTCTTTTTTGCTTCCCTTCCCTCTAGGCATCACTTTTTTCATCTCGCCCCCCCCCCCCTCTATCTCTCTCTTTCGCGTCTTGCTTCCGGCAATAGAATATCCAGGCGCATGCATATATGTATGCTGGCCATTCTTTTCGGCGAGCGCATATCCGCGTAACGTGAAAAACTTTCTCTATGTCTTTCTTCAACCCTTTTACAAATGTATTTCTTTTTCTGTTCTTACGTGCTTACTGTAGCTATATATATTTTGTGCTGCACAGCTTTCTCTTCTCTTTCTTTTTCGCGTGTCTTCACCATTGAAACTGCTTTATTTACTGTACAAGTGCATTTATCATTATATACTATCTACCAGGCGATGCAAAAGTAGGAAGATGAGAGTTTATACAATTGAACGAAACTGCATTACATCAGCATTATGAAAACGCTATTTTTAATAGAAAAACTAATGCTAAAAACTTTTTAATGAACCTATTGTACATAAAAGACAATACGTTTGAAGCTAAACTAAATCAATCTATTTAGTTCTACATCAAAATGATGTAGAAATAAATAAGAAAGTCGAAAAATTGTAATTAGTGAATTGATATAGAAAAACAGTTTTTTTTTTCAAGTTGTAGGTACCATTTTTCTTTATTCGATTTCGATCCGCTTCTATTTTTATTGACGTTGTCAAAGAAACAAGAGAGATTCAGTTTCGCATTATATGTCAAAATTATTTCTGTGGCTGGCATAACCGCTTAAGTCGATTTTTCGTGATTTTGAGATATTCGAGTTTAAAGTTCAAGCAGATCTGTAAGATCAGCAAACAACTTTTGAAATTCGATATTGGATAAAAATGATATATTGTTGGGACCCTTTGGAAAGGTGTATCGCACTATTTCCAAAATATTGTCTGTACTGATATTGTGGGCCTTGAAGTCGAGTTAAGTTGTTATGCTTTGTCAATCGAGTTAAACGATTACGCATTTTTCACGATTTCACGCGTATAACTCAATTTTTTCAACCTACATATTTGACTAACATACTTAAGAGTAACATAAGTAGTACTTACTGAGTATTATTTACTAGATAAATGAACTCCAGGTACTAAAATAATGAGCTTTAATTTTTAATAACGTAAAAATCGCACACGGCATAACGACTCAAGTTGGATTTTGATATAAAATTTACTACCGTATAATATTATAATTATTCAATTTATTCTGATATAAGGAACTTGAATTTAATGAATAGACTAAGTTTAATGAGAACTTTTGTCGACTTAAGTTGTTATGCCGTGTACGATTTTTGCAAAAACGACTTATGTCATATTGTCGCAAAAGCTTTAATGATACTTTTTTAAGTACAATTTAGATGAATATGTAAGTACTTTGAATAATTAAAATTATAATCAGCATTAGAGACAGAGCGTTCGATAAGCGAATTTTCAGGGTCTTTCAAAAAAGGAGCTTACCAAACTCTCAAATCACAAATCAGCAAAACACAGTTTTACAAAACAACTTCGTTCAACAGCCACTTTTGTTTTTTAATAAAAAAAATCCACGCTGCATAGACAAACAAGCACAGTTTCAATGAAATTCCAAGCACTTGCTATAGGTGTAGCCGGCTAAAAATACAACGCGCACGTGCTTAAGGTAGCGCGACTAGTAAGTAAGGCGTATGGAAGTGGAACGCCCGAGAGCCGGAGGCTTACTGAACCCTGCGCAGTGCTTTGACCCTCTCTCTTTCTGTCTCTCGCGGTCGTTTATCCCCCTCCGCGCTGGTTGCGCGCCGCGCCGCGCCGCCGCCCGAGAACCCGAAGTCATCTCGCCCTACTCCCGTTACTTCGCTTGCGCTACAATCGCACCCCTGCTTCCCCACCAGCGAACTCGTGTCAGTGTCATGAGAAGCAAAAATTTCAAAATATCCAAAGCTTTCCTGACAAATTCAGATTTTGGTTATTCTAGCTGGCATATTTTTCCAATGCTATCCTCTTGTATACTATCATCAACTAATGTCAAAATTATTTGGTTTTTAATTTTGATATTTCCACAGTTGCTGCTCACATTTACATGATATTTCAATCAATTACTCATCGTAATAGCTGATTAATCAAACTTGAGTGCACAAAAGCTTTTGTGCGTGAACGAAAACATGTTGTTCCAATGTGATAGAGAAGTGGCCTCGGCACATGTGGAAGGAAAGCACATTAATAAATCCACTATGCATGTAGCAAGCAAGTGACATAGCTCGAGTAAATTTTATGCCCCAACTATGGTACACGAAGTTTATACGATAATGCTGTTGATCCAATATTCAACCACTCAAAACCTATTTATTAATTTACGATGATTATAAATTGAACTATAGATTGATCATAAAATCTAACTCTGCAAAGAATTACATTAAAATTTATTAAAAATAGATAGAGATTTTTATAACATTTTTACAAAATTTCGAGCAAGCAAATCATAAAAGTGGGTCGATTGTGCAGCTCGAGATGATGTATCCGAGCAAGAGTATTCACTGGATGCATGCTTACGCAGGCCTACTAGATGAAATCGCAAATTGCACGTTATCGCTAGGTCCGCTTGGCGTAATTAGCGATAACCACCACCGCGGTTTTCAAAGCCGCATATATCCACATGATCAAGCGCATCTAGCATACTTTTTTGGAAAAGTATCAGGTTTCATCGAAGTTTAACGACGTATCGACAAAAAATATTAAAATTAGCGAACAAAGCGTATGATACAGAATCACGCATTAGGAATTGATGGCTTGTGAGATTTTAAGAACTATATATTTAATAGTATTTGATAACTACACAGTGATGATTACTACGGTTAGTCAAGTAAATAATGCATTTGAAATTCATGCGATGATGCGCTTTTGCGAGCATTCCTCCAAAAAAAGAAGTTTCTTTAAGGAAGACAAAGTTAAAAACAAGCGATCTCCGGTAAACCAGCAGGGCATAGAGTAGCTATAAAAGCTAGTGATTCGCATGGGATCCATAAAAATGTTTATCGTCATCAATAAAAAAAGCGCCGTTCCTTCTTTTCCTTCGTTCCTCGCCTCCCGCAGAAGGTAAAAAAGTGGTCTAATCTTAACGACGTCCTAGCCGATAAACTCTCCTTCTCTTTCTCGTTAGGTCCCTTCGCTAGTTTTAGTTTCGAGCACCGCTGACAAAGGATGCACTCTCTGACCTATTTTGCTTAAAAATGTATTGAACGCCAGAAGTCTTTTTTCTCTCTCGAAAAAAGTGCTCTTCTTACTGATCTGTTGCTTTGCAGTATTGAAATTTATCGTACATTCTCGCGCATAGATGTTATTTTATAATAAACGATGTACATAATTTTATCGGAAGATACCGAAAAAAATGCACTAGATCAAGTTTATGTTTCACCGGTGTACACTGGGGAATTCTCTTCTTCGTATGCATGTACTTGTTGAATCGTCAAACTCACCTCGAAGTTGTGCATGCCGGAGATAAACTTTTATGAGAAATAAAGCGCCATAAAATACGAGCACTGAAAAGTGCCCCATTTCCCCATAGAAATGCCCCGGAAGAATACCAGAAATACAGTGAAAAGAAGGTCTAAGTATTTTCATTTTAAAGTCGCTCGCTTCGCTTTGGCGATGCATGAATTTCACGATATATTTCCATGCAGTTACTGAAGCACGAGGAGGTTACGATTAATGTACAATAGTTCCGTTCGCTCGCAACTTTGATTGTTCCGACGTGTACGTGTACGGGTCCTCGTGTGCTTCGCTTTTGAAAGTTATGACCGTTTGATCACTTCTCGCTATCGATGCGTGAAATCGTCACATTTGAAGTGGAAAACGAGCGCTATCGCAAGATTTAATTATCGAATTCGTTACTCTCAAGCACCCAATCAGTTGAAATTATTCAGTACAGAGGATAATATTCCGCGGCGAAATTGTTCTTTATCGGGCTGAATTTTCATTCCTCTACAAATCCCTTGACTCGCGGCGCGTTCCCCTGTTGCGCGACTGCTCCTAAATCCTGAAAAAAGGAAGGGAAAAACAAGTCGAGGTTGAACTAGAGGAGTAGAAAGGGTAAAGGGAATAAGGGAAAAAGAAAGAAAGAAAGAGAGGAGACAGCGATTTTTATCGGACTCGATCTGAGTCGCTTTCCCAGCCTCCTCTTTTTCTCCAGGTCCCATATATGTACATTCGACTTTTGGCGCTGAGTTATTACCTGCGAACTCGGTGAAAATTCGAGCAGCTGCTACTTGCCATTTTGCTTCTTTTTGCGCTGAACAAAAACCCGAGAAAGAGACTCGCGGCTCTGTCGAGGATGTAGTGTGACCAGCCAAGGGAATTGTTCACGGTTAAGGCGTCTACCTTTCCTCCGTACGTACTCATTTACTATTAATTGCATCGCTTTGTTTGATTGTGCTCGAAAGTAGCAATGAAAAAATTCCTTGGCGCGTCCTCCGGCAAAGTAATGGGCACCAGTACCTCGAAAGTTTCTTAAGCGTATAACATAGAACCGGTCGGTTAAATCTTTCAAATGGCTTTCATCATTTTCATGACAGTTCGCGTTTTACAGGTGCTCAAAGTATAAGCTGCTTGCGAGTTTATTCTCTGGGAAACATGAGAAATAATAAAAAGCGTTGAAAGGGTGCATTTGACTTGAAAATTGGCAGTTGTGCGTATGCTATGTAGCAAAGCACGTTAGTCAACATCATGCGAAAGTCGTTTACGTATACGCACGGAGCAAAGCTATCCTTCGCCCCATAGAGAAAGCGTAGCAATACAGACAGTGGATCTACTTTATGACTAGGCGAAGTACACTGCGTATGTGCGAAAGTGGAGCCTTTATCATCGCGTGCGCAGTTAAGCGGCTTGGGGGATCGGATGACGAGTCCGCGCTTAACTCCCGTTATTATATTCCGAGAACGAGAGGAAGCTTGACCTCCTCTGAGCCTCTTTTCCAACTCCTCGGCACGTTTTTGCCCAGCCGCAAACAAGCCCAACGCAAGTCGATCCTCCACTCGCAATTCGGCTCCTCTTTCTCTCTACTTTATATTTTACCGACCTATTTTGTTTGCTTCCATCCTTGATACTTTCATTCGCCGAGCACACAGATCGTTTCCCATTTTATACGGACCTTCATCGATTCTCGACTTTTCGACTTTAACAAAGCATAGCTGTTCATTTCGTTTTTATATTCTAGCTGTCACAATATCAGATTACAATTTGTTTTGAGCGGGATAGGAAAACTCATACGATGAGTAACTTTGTGATTTGTCAAACAAGCAATTTCAATGGCATAAAAATACTTCAAAATTCTATCAGTTGTTTCTGTGAAATTTTAATCGACTTCTACGGGACGAGGAGAAGCGAGTGATGGCCAAAGTACAAGTAAACTGTACATCTGGTTGACCAACTGGCTAGGAGTTCGTTGGCCTTTCCATCTAGTATTCCCCTTTCCACGTGCGAAACTCAGTGAAACTTTGACAAACGCTCGCAATGGCCGCCGGCCATCGACATCGGAAATCGAAGCAGATGCCCCGAATTCGGCCGCCGCCGACTCCTTAAATCATCCCCTGCAGATCGTCAATGGAGCGTGACGAATTGATTCGAGTTCCGCATTGTGATTCACAAGCTAGTGCATGCGAGAACCAAGTGTCCAGAAGCTCAACTTTTTTTTGGATTCAACAACTCGCTTCAGACTTGAACGGATTACATGTTTTTTACTTTTTTTATGAATTTTTTTCTAGTACGGATATTGAACGTTCGTAATGCTCAAATGATTATTTTTAATAGCGTGCCTCTCACAAAGAATCAGCTTGAACTCGAAAAAGTAAATTTTTTACGAGCACACAAACGAGGTTCTGGACTAACTGTATTGGATAGTTATGAGCTTATATTGCAAGTTTTTGAGCTTGTTAGACCACGAGAAAAAGAAATCTACACAAGTTGCAGCACAGGCTACAAGTTTTGCCAGCGTAATAAGCATACACAGATACTTTAGGCTCGACTTTGCCAGCTACATCTCGGGAGAGAAAGCTCTCCGAGTGGCTTTCGGATTCTGTTTCGCGCGGCTGCATCGCGAGGAAAAGTTGCACGATGCACGCGCGGGAGTGCAAAGAAAAACTTTGGCCGTTTTGTACTCTGCGCGCAGAGCTTTTAACTTTTTCAAGGATCCTCAATTAACTTCTTGCATTGTATAAATCTCTGGGTTATTTATTCTAACCTGAACAACTATATTACCTATTGACAACAAGATTATATATTTTTATTTTCAATTGACAGAACCTTGCAAATTATTGCAATCTGTTAATTAGAAAATAATTATTTGGAGTGTGAATCATAATCTTTGATAGAATACTGTAAACAGCTGACTATAAACGTTCACGCAATCATACAAAGATGTTCTTAGACATTGCTGCATGTCAACTTCAAATAGATTAATTTCGTTTCAATATTTATAGGACGAAAATTCAAATCCAACTAGTCGCAAGTCTGGTATAGTAGTTTGCAATTAAAATTGGCATACTGATCATGTGCAAAGCTTGTAGTCACGTAGATCAGTGGATGGTATAGTTTGAAACTTAACCACTGATATTCGATGTGACATGGTCAGAGCAATTACAATTTGTCACGAGCGCGAAATCAATTCGTAGTGATGGGAGTTTCGCCGGCCGAGGAAAATTAAACCGTATGACGGAAAGCAAGAACGTGTGTCCAAGAACTTTGCGCTCGAAACCTCGTTACTGCCGTTTCACGAGTTTCATTTCTTAACTATCACTTCTATCTACGTTATTTGTTTGATGAAGTCTTTGAATTATTTTCGTTATATTATCATTATATAAGTACAATTTACAAAACTCAAGTTGATTACTATTTGTTAATATATAAAAGAATATTTCGAAATTACAAAATACTATTCATACCTAGGAGTTTCAAAGTAACTGTTTCTCAGTTAGGTACATAAATCAAGCATGATAATCGTTCTAAGAAAGCCCTTGGCAGTTGTTTAAAGATGAGCCTAAGTGCAGTCGACATAATGGAGGGAAAAAAGTAGGATGCAACTGGCGCGCTTCATGTTAACTACAATGCTAATTGCCTGGGCGAAGAAAACAATGGGTGGCACGGACCGCAGGCGGAAACGCAATAACGACAAGGCTTCTCGGAAGGAGGAAGAGGGCGAAGTACCTCGAGGAGTTTTAGCAGGAATTTGGCAGAAAGATGAAAAGTTGCCGGGGAAATTGCTGTGAAGTTTATTATTCTCGAACAATTGATGATTCCATGCAGAATAGTTTTCAGTTGCATTCAATATAATGAGAAATATAATATAAATACCATTTTGATAATATGGAAAAGCGCTAGAGAGTGAAAATTGATGTCGAAAATTTTTGTATTTTGGCACTAAACTGAACGTCGCAGAGCCTAACCATCTCGGTCTAATTGCCCGAGGCACGTACCAGCGCGAGACGATAGATCCAAATTGTAAGTTTCGTATAGTAAATGCTCGCTGCACTTGCGCGCGACAACCAACCCCAAAGTTCTCACGGAGAAATGTCCCCGGAGGGCTTTAGCCTCGTGCACTCGTGTCTGTACACGCTGAGATGACATGAGATTGTCAAATTAAAAGCATCAAAAGTTATTAGATTTCGTGATTTTTTCACTTTCCTGGCATAACTTGGGATTCAAACAAGAATTTTCTTACATTAACCATTATATTGAATTTGCGAGAATTCATATAAAAATGAAATATTCCATTTCTAGTGGGAAAAATGTGGATTATCCATTATTCGATTTTTTTGGTTTGATAATGCCTGCGTTGAATGTACTATAGGAAACTATCGAATATTTGTTCGTGCTCATTCCGTCATTCTGCGCAGTAAATATTGAGGTCGTACATTCTACGCCTCATACATTCATCTCACAACATCCTGAATGTAAGTAAGCTTCGTTAATACCGACGAGCTTGCGATTTATTCCAATGTATTGGAATTATATAGGCAGGCCCGTGTCGTTTTCTGTGGCTGCTTTTTATTCAATATTGATGCCGATTGAGGCGTCGCTGCAATCCTATGTGATATAATATTTTCAATTCTAGTAACGATCAAACTATATTTACAATCGGAAAAAACCCGTTTAACAATTTATTTTATTTAAACGTTCGAAGTATGCTAGCGATCTTCCAGCGGAATTCTTACTTATATTACTTAAAAAATAAAAGCAATAGAAAACTTGCGAATAGTTCAGTAAATTTTTAAATGTTCCGCGAATTTTTCATGAATTTTTCAACTACAAATATTATGCGGGATACATAAATTTACTTGATCTTTTTGCAATAACAGAAGAAGCTTAACTGGGCTGAGAAATAATTCAGTTTTTATGTAAAGATATAAAATTTAATAAAAATTTCAGGGAAATGTTAATGTTCTTTTGTCTTATAGAATCAATGAATATTACGTAAGTCATAGTTGGAAATATTTCTGCATATAGCGTCTGGAAAAATTCAACTGTGCACGCGTAGTAAAATTTTCATCAATCAAACATCACTTTTATATATATATA
>JAWWMK010000032.1:5553056-5580433 GCA_035047105.1 Galeopsomyia nigrocyanea | reverse complement strand
TCTCTCTCTCTCTCTCTCTCTCTCTCTCTCTCTCTCTCTCTCTCTCTCTCTCTCTCTCTCTCTCTCTCTCTCTACAAAAAAAGCGCACGAAAAAGGAGAAAAGTCGAGTGAATTTTTATTCCTCATATTCCTCGGAATCGAGCTCTTTCTCCTCTCCTCTTCTTCCCATGCTATACGCAGCTCATCCACCCCTACCATCCTTCTCATTCGTTCTCTCTCTTTCTCTCTCCCTACGGTCCTTTCTGGTCGCGAACTTTCGGTGCTCTATACACGCACGAGCGCGAGCGAGCGAGGGAGAGAGAGAGAGAGAGAGAGAGAGAGAGACAGAGACAGCAAGAGCAGCGGAGCAACGAACGAGCGAGCGAACGAACGAGTGAACGAACGAACGAACGAGAGCGAGGGCGGTGCTTTTGCGCGCAAAGTTTTCAACGAATAAGGCGCCTCGACGCCGACGCATCGCCACGCCTACGCTCACCCCCCGCCGCCGCCGACTGCCTCTGCCGCTGCTTTCCCTCTTTCTCGCGTAATCAATGGGCGCCTTAGGATGCGTGCGCAGGCGCTTTCAACCTGCTGTTGTGCGTCGAGCCGAGCCGTAGCGTGGAATGGAGGAGCGCGGAGAGCAAAAAAAAAAAAGAAAAGAAAAAAAAGGCGAGAAAAAAGCGGCGGCGGCGAAAAGAAAGAGAGGAAGGTCGCGCCGCGCGAAGCCGATTGGCCGAGGCCACCACTTGGCAACCGCGCCAAAACGCACGCGCCCGAGACACACATATTTTTTTACCCGAACATACGCTGCTGCTGCTGCTGCTACTCGCCAATCGAAGCCTGATCGAACCCTGCCAAGTTCAAGCTCGCATTCTCTCTCTCTCTCTCATACACTACATACACACTCCTCTCGTCATCCTCGTCGATTTTTTTTTTCATCGACGACCTCCAGCACAGCTACATTTTTTTTCGCGCGCTCGCGCTTTGTTTATGCTGCGCACTCGCATACACGCACACACACGCGCGGGCGCACTGTGGCCGCGATCTGGGTCAAGTTTTATGGTTGAGTTACACGTCTGAATCGGACCAAAACACTACGCTGTGTTTTGTGCCCGTATGCATGTGTATATGTATGACGATCGGGTGGCTTCCGATCCCCTGTAAATACTCGTACGCGAGAGGAAATCTGTGTATACATATACGTTGCGGCGAAATTCTGAATTATAGATTTAAGAGTTGTTAGCAATTTCTTATATTATGCTGAAATTGCATCAGAATTTTGAAGCAGTTTTTATTTGAAATGAGTTTGCACCGATAAGTGAATTTTTAATATTTTATTCACGAATCCACTTGCCGTCTGACCAAAACTCCTTATACTACTTGCTTCGGTTAAATATTTTAATTAGGTTAATGGCTGCATAGCCATATTATAATGCAATAATATTGGCATCTTTAACGAATGGTCTGTTATTACCATTTTATTTCTCAATGTTGATACGAAAAAAAAATTTTTCGTTCGAATAGAAGGAAAAGAAATGTAATCATGACGAACCACTTTCAGTAGCGATATACAAACAAGCAAGTTGATTTCAGCACATCAAGCAGAAACTGAACGATTAAGCTGAAAAACGCGAGAGCGCGAGCCATGGCAACTCGTTATTATGCAAGTGCGGCAAAGCGTAAAATATAAGTAGTAACGGCATGTCTGCGGTCAGGCATGTTCGATCCGCCGTGTGTGTGTAGCTCTCGTTCAATTTTCAACGCGTAATGTCGTGAATAATAATTATCTCTCTCGCAGAAGCTCGAGCTACAAAGTTTTCTCATTTTTTTTTAATCGTCGTTCCTCTTCCGCATAGCGAAATCGAAAATGTTCGTCGTCGAGTGCGGCATATGCAACTGCAGCTAGTGAGAGCTTTCTCTCTCACACTGTGTACGTCGTGTTTGCTCGGCCGTCAGTTCGCCGCGAGCTTATACCCCGAGAGCCAGGATGTATGAGTTTGTCGAATTAGCAGCGTGTTTAATCAAGCGCGAGGATGATCCTTCCGGGCGCTGGCGGACAATAACGATCTATAGCTTTTTGACGATTCCCAAGCCCACCGACATGTTTGCCACCACCGCCGACGACGAATAAAATTATATCCCTCGCGCACGCGAAAATTCGATAATTTATTTTCTACGATATTAAACGTTCTACCCCCCCCCCCCCACTCTTGCTCTCTCGCGTATTTTTTTTTACTGCAGTCCGAGTAAAAAGAACAAAATTTTCATTCGTCCGTCCCTCCTATATACCCGGCGTTCCGCGAAAAAAATCAAGAGCGCATCGCCCTTAATAATAATCCTCTGTAACTCGTGCGCGACGCATACTTTACGTACGTGCCGCGAGCAGCAGCAGCAGCAAAAAAATTCATTCGGAATTATTGTACGGCTGTTTGACATTTCATTTTTTTTCTCCCTTTTCGCGCTTTTCAAATATAAAGCGCCGAGACGAATATGTTTGAGCTTTTATTTTGGATGGTTAATTAGATGAAAATTGCTTGCGCGTGTTTTTTTTTCTTTTCTTTTCTTTCGGTTCTTCTCGTACACGCACACGTACATTTAATTAATCATAAATTCTTCCGGTGCTATGAGAATTATGCTTTTTTATTCATTGATTCGAGCGAAATACATTCAGTTTTAATTGTATTAATGATCGAACGAATAAACATTTGTAATCATATAGCTTATTCCATATTTCCATAGCAGCTATATTTTGAAATAGTTTGATATAAGTTTGATTCATGAATGAATGAATATATAATTCACTTCCGCCGGGCATATACCAAAATATAGAACGTTTATATAGCACGTCTAAAAATACGCTCGCGTATATCAACTGAAAATTTGAAACTCGCAAACAAATTCCAGAATAACAAATTCAGCACACATTCAGCTAACTAAACTCGCATTAATCTTTGAATATGTATCTAAAACAAAGTGATCGAATATTCATGACCTTTACCCGACAAAATATGCTCGGGTCCAAAAGTAAAAAAAAAAGAAATTCGAATTTTCGGGCAGTAGCAAAGTCGCTCACGTGCGAATTACCATCGACGAGGCTTACGCGCGCGTAAAATTTTCCGCCTACGGCCAAAAAAAAAAAAAAGAAAAAAAATTCGCACCACGTCGATCTTTCATCAGCGGATGACTCGACGGGATTTGACGAGGCTGTAAAAGTGCTTACGCGTTCTATACGAGCTCTTGATTATTTCAGAGCGCTCATTATTTTCGGCTCGCGCGCTAATCGATTAAAAAAGCCGACGACGTAATTGCGCTCGCTGTAATTCGATTTAATCGTCGGCGGCGACACACGAGAGATTGAAATTTGACTTTCCGCGACGAAACAAAATACCCCGAAAAAAAAAACAAGAGTGACGAGGTTGTTTTTTTCCCTGGGTTTAGAGTGAAGGGTGAGATTCTATTTGGCGGATTTGCGAAAGTGCTCGATAAAAACTAACGGAATGAGTTTTCATCCACGAGGGTGTGCTGCCGTTGAAAAATTAACCGGACGAGCGCGCGCGACCAATTAAATTTTGGAGTTCTGAACAAATTGAAATATACAATAAATCAGCGTCGAGCTGCGAGAGCGCCTCTCGTTACCTATGCATCTCTCACTCTCTTGTGCTTCGCGAGGGGGAATGAATGTACGCGTGTGTACTGCGACCTTCTTTACCACGTGAGATTTATTCCGGGGTGGTCGCGAGCTGTTTTGCCGACTTTGAAAAGGGTCGAAGGACCTGGCTGCTGAGATACTGCGGATTCCTGAATGCCTCACCAGCGTCACTGGTGTCGGAAAAAAACTATGGGATTAGTTTTTTAGCATGACAGTCGATGATTTGGTTGTATGTAATGTAATCATAATCAATGATGATTTTAAAGACATTGCCACTATAAGCATTTTTGGAATATTTCCAAAACAAAATTTTTCTTGCATGCAGCTTTTTATTAGAGCTAAGTTATTGTTTTTCAGAAAAATACTTATTAGTATTTCTGCAAAAATCACACATAAAATATTTGTACACCCATCAGTAATATCTATTTCAATATTTTAATATTGAAAGATCTGCACATGCTCGAATTTTCAAACTACAACCGCAATACCCTCAATGAAATTAAAAATCCATTGAAGAACAATAGACGAAAAAAAGTAAAGAGAGAGTCTAATCGATCGATTCTAAAATTTGATTAAACCTCTTCGACCGCAAACCAATTAGTTTATTATTGACTTTTGCACGTGCGAATCTTCCTAAAAAAAAGCAGCAGCGAGTATAACCGGCGCGATTGCGAATCTTCGTCAAGCTAAAAAAAAAAAAGAAAGAACGAGCGAGCTCGCTTGGCTTCGATGCGGTAGAGTGGGAGAGGCGCGTCGTCGCAAAGTCAATAAAGCGCAACACGTATATTGCACACTCGTCGATCGCACCTCGTTACGTCGCGGCTCGTTCATATAACCCGCAGAGTGAGAGAGAAAGAGAGAGAGAGAGAGAGCCAGCGCTCGCTCGCGCGTCCGATAATATATTTATCCTCGCTCTTTCTCCTTCGTTTTCCCTCCTGCCTTCACCCCCCTCGGTCCGTTCGCAAGCGCGTTATCCCAATTTTTCCGCGCTGCCCATAATTCGTCTCTGTCGCTGCCAATTGGCCAATAATGACCGAAAACTGGTAGAAAGAGAGAGATAGAGATAGAGGGAAAGAGTAAAAGAAGAAAAATAAAAGAGTACGATACGCTTCGTATACGTCGCCATAAATTAACGATGCGTGAGCGATCGATTTTTCCAAAGGGATTGCCAATGAAAAGCGCCGTATATGTACCGTCGTCTCGATGCTGTATGAGTGATGCGTGCGAGAGATCTGCCGAAATTCTCGCCGAGCCGAATTATTGGCTATGGGAGAGGCTTTCCACTAACCCACATATCGCTCTGACAACGAAAAGAAATGACCACTGATATGTTCATGTGGCTCTGACGCTCTGCAGACTTTGAAGATTTTATGTTTTTATAGTCTTTAATTTTTTTTAAATGCAAAGTATTTTACGTCTAAAAAAATGAGAAAGTTGACAAACAAATTTAGTAGATTACGTTTATTTCAATTCGAATCAATTTTACAATCGCGCAAATAATAAAATATCTACACTTTTCAAAATCACGAAAGCTCAAATCTTCTATAAATCTGTCGAGAAAAAAAAATAGTGTGAAATCGAAAAGCGCCTATCTAAAAAAAAAAAAAAAGACAATTGAAAAAAATCTCATGAAAGATCGTATGGGAGCACATCAATCTGAAAGAAAAAACGAAAAGAGCGCGGACATAAACGTGCTTCGTCACAATAAATCTTTCTCTTTTTCTATTACACACTCTCTCTCTCAATAAAAATCGCCGTAAACTGAGCTCACAGTCGCGTTCTCCAAAAAAAAAAGGCGACACTCGCGCGTGCAACATACATCAAACTTCCGTGCTTAATCCAAACAAATATGACGTTCGATCTAATCAATAATTTACCTTCCGAACAAAAAAAATATAGTAATCCCGAATCTTTGCCGTCCGCGCGTACATTCGTCATCCGTTGACGCGACGGGTCGAACGGGAAAGAAACGAACGAACGACTGGGGAGAAAAAAAAAGAAAGAGAAGAGACTGAGGGTGTGTGCAAAAAATAAACACTCAGAAAAATCCCTTAATTAATGTCCAGCACACGAGAGCAGCAGCAGCAGCAGCCGTCAGCAGAGCGTGGGCCAATGTTAAAGCCGCGTCACGGGCGCGACGTTGTTGAATATTTGCCCGTGTGCGCGTTTGCATGCAATGCGTGTGCGCGTATGAGCGCGCTAGAGAAAAGGATGAAATATCACAAAGAGGAAGAGCGAGCGATGCGTGATGAGAGAGAGAGAGAGAGAGAGAGAGAGTGCAGGAAAATTATTTCCGACTAAATGTTTAGTGTCGAATCCACTGGCAGAAAGCTTTGTCGGGTGCCCTCACTCACTCTCTCTCTGTGTATATAGTTGGCCTTTCTGACGCGTTGCGCTTCTCTACGTCATTCGATGAATTATTCATTTCCTGCCTGTCATTAGGCCTTTATGCCTGTAACTCTTTACTGCCCTCTAATGCTATCTCTATTACCGCGTTGCACTTCAAATGGAATTTTTTGTTCTTTTTCCACCTTTGCCCGAATCTAGTCTGTCTGCGTCGACTCGCGTCTCTTTTCTCTCGCTATGCGAATGATGAATTATGCACTTTTTTGCTCGGGTGTGTCGTATTCGTACGCGTTACTACTGCGATGAGCACTTTCTTTTTTCGGAATCGAATTTTAGCGACCATTCGTTTACTGCGCACTCTTTTCAAAATTGAAAATATATTTTTGTCCTGATTTCTTACACATAAATTTCTTAATGAGATTTTTCTAGTTTTCATTGAGTATATGTCCTATTACACTAAGGTTATTGTTCCGATGAATGACCAAGAAGAGTAACCTAAATATTGAAATTCCAATTTAAAAATGTTTCATTTGATGCTTGTGTTCAAATAAGTATTATACGTCTTGACAGTGACAGAATTTCGTAAATCAATCATCATCGTATCTTTGTTTATTTCAGCTCGAGCTCACAAAACCAACCCCATGAAAAGTTGACGTTTTTCAAACTCTCAGGTCCAGCCCTAATCTTCTCGCCTCCATCTCAATGTGCACATATTAACGTTAAGCAGTCTACCATTACTTGAGAAAAGCACTGATATAAAAATACCAACCAATGAGAAAGAAAAAAAGAAACGCAGTACAAGCACACACACATACACATACATGTAGGTGTTGCTTGCTGGAATCGAGCGGTGGGTTTCGACGAATGGAATATCATCTATATACGTTACAGCCTGCGAGCGAAAGAGAGAGAGAGAGAGAGAGAGAGAGAGAGAGAGAGGCGAGGTTGGCGAGTGCGAGCGAGAGAGGACAAATATTGATAGCCGTTGCTGGCTGGCTGGTACGTGTGTGAGTGTGCGACAGAGTGAGATGCTTCGGAGGTAAAAAAGGCGGGGGTGCGAGAAAGAGAGAGAAAGCGAACGAACGAACGAACGAACGAGTGTGCGGATACGCGGCAGCAGAGCAGAGCAGAGTGAGGGGTGGTGGTTCTCTCTCTCTCTCTCTCTCTCTCTCTCGCTCTCTTTCTCTCACTCTTGTGCGATGTGTGTACGTGCATATGTGTTCTGAAACAAACGTTCGATCAGAGTGCCGATTGTTGCCAATCATACGTTGCCCCTCTGTCCGCGGCCGAGCCGCGGCTCAGTTCAGCGTTTTTACGCGCCACGGCAAGTTCTCTCTTCAAAAACTCTGCTCGCTCTCGTGAGTGACTTTTTCCTCAGTGCCAAGTGCATCGTCATTGTCATTCTCCTTGTCGTCATCGACCATCGGAAGTTCGCAGTAAGTACGGAAAAAAAACGCCCAGAACCCGAGAGGTCGAAAAAAAAGCGTCATCGTGGCGAGCGAGAGAGAGAGAGAAAGAGCGAGCGAGTGAGTGAGTGAGAGCTTGAAGGGGCGGTGGTTTTTGCGAGCTGGCGCTGGCATTCGATGATTGATGACGACGGCAGCGGCGCTGTACTCCCGCTCTCTCTCTCTCTCTCTCTCTATACCTCGTTTCCCTCTCCCAACCGACACATACAGACCCACACACACACGTACACACACAGACGACGAGGGGAGAGAGAGAGTGAGTTTCCACTTGGCTGCAGTTGCCGTGCGTTTCCATTAGATCTGCATATATCCACCTCTCACTCTCGGGGGTTTTAGAGTTTTGCGCGTGTGTCTGTCCGTCTGTATGTGCGCGCTCAGCGAGAGACACGATGATTTCGGAAAAGCAAAGCGACCAATGGCTGCATTTGCTCGTTCACTCGCTCTCAATCTCTCTCTCTCTCTCTCTCTCTCTCTCTCTCTCACTCACTCCGATGACAAAATTTCGAGAGTGAGGGAGACATCCGGAGACGAGTAATAATGAATGTTGCCCGTTGGCTCTCTCGCTCGTATATAGTTCGTACAAGCTGAGCCTTCATTTTCCAAGCGTGTACGTGTGTGTATGTGTGTATACGTGTGATACACGGGGATACGATCCTCGATGGGGAAATCGCAATGTTGACCGATCGTCCCAACTCTGCATCGCTGCTGCTGCCTGTCCGCTTTTATATGCAAGCGCGGGGCGCGCTCATCTTCGTGTACACTAATAATTCCACGGGGAGTCCCTTTTTAATAACGCCACCGCTGCTGCGCCCCGCGCGCCACCAGCGCCCTGCGATGTCAGCCTCGCGTGCGCTGCTCTGTACCAGCATATCCGCGCTGAATATACATGGGATAATGATGTTTTAGCGCTACGATAGTGCTTCCTCTCTCTCTCTCTCTCTCTCTCTCTCTCTCTCTCTCTCTCTCTCTCCCTCTCGCGTGCGCTCGAGCGAGCGCTTTGGGATTATGGAAAAGCTCGGTCGTCGCGTTATTCCTGATTTTATTATCGTCATTTTATTTTTGGAGGGTTGGATGACGATGAAAAATTGTTTGAAAAAAAATGGAATAGAAAAAAAAGGCGGGGGTATTTTTATTCTTCGAGGAGAAAGAATAACAATCGATAATCAAGAAAGAAATTGAGCAAATAATCGCGAGATAAAGAGTCGAAAGGGGAAGAGTCGAAGAGAGAGAGAGAGAGAGAGAGAGAGAGAGAGAGAGAGAGCGAAGGGGAGGAAGAGAGATGCGTATGCATACAAACATAGTGGAGAGCTGCTTGGCGTTCGCTTGCGCACATACACATACACACACAACCCCTTCGATGCAGCTTCGGGACTGTATATACGTATACATACAGCTGAATCCCCACCCCGACTAAAGCGACCCTCACTACCGGGCGTCTCCGGCTATATAGATAAGTAATAGTGCGCGCGCTGTGGCACGGCAAAAATCAATAAAACGAAAAGCTTCAGCGGGTCGCCCAACGAGAGTTGGAGTTGGAGGGGGGGTCGAAAAGGCACAACGATGCTAGAGACACGACTCCGCCTTCCTCCGCCGCGCGAGCCTACTATACTCGCACTCAGATATCGAGCGAGATGATCATCTAGATGAGCTTCGAATACCTACCCCCTCCCTACTCTTTCTCTCTCTCTCTCTCTCTACCTCGGGTGCATCAAACCCTGCCGCCACCGCCGCCGCCGCCGACAGCAGCAAAGGAGGGGCAAGCCTACACACTCTCTCGCTCGCTCGGCGCGTTTACCTTTCTGCAGCTTGTTTGGCCCGCTGTACTCTCTTCTCTTCGGGAATATGAGAAAATGAAAAAAAAAATTCAGGGAATTTTTTTTTTACTTTAAAAAAATAAATAAAAATAAAAAAATGGGGAAAATGAAAAAAAAAATTTTTTTTCGAGAAATTTTTTTTAAGGGCTTTGTAGACTAGCCAATATAGTTGTCCGGTTTGCCTTTGCAGTTGCTATCAATTTCGAAAAGAGAGTTTTGGCAAAATTGGACAAAATGGATTTGTATGAAGAGAGAAATTTTTTTTTTCAATTCCGAGTGTTTTGATTGGAGCTGTCAGACGAGGGAAGGATTAATTGACTGATTATTGTTTTCCATTGAGTCCCAATAAATCAATCAATCTTGAAATTGTAGCCAATATGAATTTTGATAATAGAAAAAGGGTCGAACTACAAAATAATCCCTTTCATTCATGACGATTGCACGGGAGTATCATTCAAATTTACCGGTATGCTTTATTATATCTCCATATCGCATAGCAGATTTAATTTTCTTCGGCAATTCCGAAAAAAAATTAAGTTAAAAAAAAAATACTTTACAATAACATCATCATAAATTATTTTTGAAAAATACCACACCTCGTACAAAAATTCATAATTTAAAATTCAAAAATAAAGCAACCAAAAATAAAATAAATTGCACGCAGAAACGTCGAAAGAAAAAAATGGGGTGGCACGAAATCGCTTGAAACTCTTCCGCGCTACCGCACAAAACTCAGCGAATAAAGAAGCATCACGCACGCGAAAAAAAAAAGCTCGCTGGGTTGACGGGGCAATATCGTCAGGGGAGTAGAATGTAGGACGCGAATGCGGCAGGCCATGATTAGATTTGCGGCATGTGTGTGTGTGTGTGTGTGTGCGTGTGTGCCCGGGCCGTTGCTGGTGCTGTTGTGAGTGTGTGTGTGTGTGTGTGTGTGTGAGAGAGAGAGAGAGAGAGAGAGATGGAGCTGAGCCCGTTAGCGAATCCAGTACGGTTTGAGCGCTGACAAGTCCGCATTCTCTTCTCGCGAGCTCGGCCTGTGCCCGTGTAATTCCTAACGAGCTTAGCCCTAGCTATATTGCCGCGAGAAAACGTGCGAGCTGCTGCTACCGCCGCTGCTAGTACTTGTCGTTTACGGGCTTGCTCTATAGGGCTCAGCCATCATCGAGCTCGATATTGTTCATGGTGCTGACCACCCCCGTCCCTCCAACAGATGATGCCTGAAGAAACTTCGGCTTTATAGAAGAAAAGATTTTTGAACGTGCAAAATGGAAACAAAAAAAACTAGTATTTGATGAAATTTGCATGGTACCGATAGGTTGCAGAATTCAAACTTTTTTTTGAAAACCGTAAATATTTACGAACGAGCGGTGAAAGGAAATCGAAACAGAAAAACGATCGAAAAAGTGGAATTATTTAACAGATTGCATTCGCAGACTGGTGGATTCGCGAAGGCTATCGGGTATATATATATACGATTGACTGGGCCAAAAATAATTGAAGAGTCGTCGATGGGGAAGACCTTGAATTTTTCAAAACATTTCGCGTTCGCGTTGTGTTGAAAATCGATACCTTGCCGCATTCCAGTACAAACGCAAAATAAAAAAAGAAACTTTTCATTCAGATTTTTCCACTACAATTATTGTTTTTTCCGTTCTGCACTCTTTTTTTGTCTCGAGCGTTATTCCTCGAATTTTTTTGTTTGAAAAAACTCGACGTCAATTGAAATGTTGTTTACAATGTACTTGTAAATAAAATTTTAATGAGACTTTTTTTTTTGTTTCAGGACAGGTTTTACTGACTCCTTGGATGAGGAATACCTATGGATGGTTCTCGCTTGACTTCTCTGCTGCACAAATATATATTTTTAAATTGGTAATGAGTGTTGTTCGATAGATGGAGCGGATAATACAAAGAACATTTTACAGAAAATAAATCTTATATTGTGTGGACAAGTCAAGTAAAATTAATATATCTTTTAAAATTCTAATCATACACATATGTAGCTTTTCATCTTTGGAACTGTAATAATAACACAACCAAAATCCAACAAATGAAAAACCATTAGAAAAGCAAACATTAATAATGTAATTAACCGAGAAGAAAAAGGCAAAAGAATAGTATAATCTCTCAACGGTTACACGCAAAGTAAGAGGGTTAAAAGTCAAGCACAGTCAACTCATTAATTAATCGCCCAGCGCGAAAACCCAGCAGCGAAAACTAGTCCGCGGTGGTGCGGCCTCTGTAAGAATGTGCAAATTCACTTATCTCATTAGAGAAATCCAAGCTCGCGTGCTTGCGCGGGGAGGGACGCGCGAAAGCGAGAGAAAGTGAAAAAGAAAAAGAAGCGCAAGAACGCGGCTAGTTGGTTTGTTTGGTCCGAGCAAGTAAAAGAGAGCTAGCAAGCCTTTGGTAAGCCATTAATTGTCTTAGACGTTTAAGCGATGTAAACAGTGCGGAGTTTCCCTTGGCGAGCGTCGGCGGCGGTGGCAGAAAGGGAAAGCTCCGCTCTGGAAAAAAGGTGGAGGGGTGGTGAAATCTCGGTCAAAAGTCTATACGTATATGTTTTTCCAGTGGCGATTTTTCGCGCCCGAGCATCTGACATTTTACAAGGACTGTACCCGAGCGGCGGTGGCGGCGGCGGACACGACCCTTCGTTCTATATAGGCAACGAACGCAGCAGCAGTAGCAGCAGCCGGAGAGTTGCTATGGCAACGACTCTAGAGCTCTTTCTCTCTCTCTCTCTCTCTCTCTCTGTATGTCGCTCTTTCGCAGGGATCCCCACCCACGACGACGCCCTGCTCTGGCACCCCCTTCCGAAAAACAAGCGAGAGCCGAGTGGATCACGTGGTACCCGTCGTTACCGGCCGGAATAGTCAGAGGAGGAGGTGGAGGAGGAGGACGACCGGGTAGTTCCTAATTGCACACCGGCTGCCTGGCACGCCCGACAGAGACAGGCTCTGAATTGATGCTGGAATTTTGAGGTTAGGTTAACCCTCTCTCCCTCTTCCTCCCCGACCCCCCTCCTCACTGCTAGGCTACTGCTCTCGGCTTTTCTCTATGTATCCCCTCGGCTTGTTCCAGCGCCAATTCTCGTGTGTATGCGAGAGCTCGCAGGGGGCCAAAGCTCTCTCACTGCTGCTACTGCTGGTGCTGGTGCCTAGACTGAAAAATGTTGCGGCGAACCTACCAGTCAAGCCTCATTTTCGAAATCCTGCTGCTTGCGCTTCGCCTCTAGCTCTAATAAAAGCGACCCCTCTGGAGATCTTCTCTCACTAGCCCCCCTTTTGTTTGTATATACACCTAGGATTTGCTTGAGGATTTTTATTTCTCTAGGTGGTTGTTACTTTTATTTCTTTCAAGAAATGAAGCTGGAAACCTGTTGAAACACCCTTGAGATGGATGGATGGATGGACGAGATGTCTCTCGCTTGGAGAACCGGATTTTACCTGTCTTGTCCGCTTCCTCGTGCTCATTTCGTCGTTCATGCATACTAATGAATTTAAATCTTACGTGATGAAAAAAAGTGTAAAATATGAATAAAAAAATAAACGAATCCACTGGAAAAAAAATTAAAAAATGTGTTTTTTTTTAAATTTTTTTTTGTACCGATTTTTTGTGACCTTGAAATTAAAAAAAAAATAAAAACAAAATTGCATTTTTTTCAATTTTTAAAAATTTTTCTTCCGGCACTCTTTCATTTTTTTCTCAAAGATATTTTTTTATTATTTTTTAAAAAATTTTAAAATAGTGAGCTTTCTTTGCAAGAGCGCGGCGACGGCGGTGGCGACGGCGAACCGCAGCGCCAACTTCTGGGCTCCGCCCTGAAAGTCGAGTCTCCGCGAGCTATCTCACTCTCGGGTTGCAGGTGGTTCAAGCCGAATGCAAGTAGGAGCGAGATAGCGCACTGGGCCAGCGATCAATGAAGGCGAGGCGCGCGCAGCTCCGCAGATTTTTTGAAAATCTACCCGCCAACCGGCTGCGCCCTCTCGTAACATACATATACCCCCTCGATCTATGCTATGCTGCAGCCTTATCGAGATGTTTCGCTCTATACGAATATTCGAGCTTTACAAACTGCAAAAAAAAAATGCAAAAAATACGAATCGAGGAAAAAGAAAAGAAAAATTTTTTGAAAACTCATTTTTTAGTAAATTTTAGTTTTATAAAAATAAAAAATAAACATTGACTGCATCAACTATCCTCACGATTGAAAAAATTCGAGCTTGCAACAACGAAGCATCAAGTGATAGAGACCCTGTTGCGTCAGACCACGCGATCGCTGTCGATCATGAATAATAAGCCAATTTTTTTACGAACAGCAGCACGAGAAACGCGCAGCTCGCGCCATCTAGCTGTATTTTTAAATATGGAATTCCTCCCCTCGAGGGGTGACAAGTCGAGGATAGGGTTCAGCTACCCCCGGAAAGATGGCGCTTGGAGTTATTCGGCTTTGCAGATACAACGCCCTACCGGCTTGCAACGGAGAGAGAAAAAGTCCTGCCGAGCGTTAGTTATCCATTAGTTCTTTTATTACCGAGTGAGCTCCGAGGTATACTTTAGATTACCATAAAATGTATTTTCTGTGTACGGTAAAATTTACGGCCGAAGTAGTTACGTTAATAAAATCCATAAATATGTCGGAAAATACACGTTTGATCATCATTTTTTTTCATCATTCAATTAACGGCACTTAAAATCAAAGAATTTGTACTAAAAAAAAAGAAAATTAATTTTTATTCCATCCGTATCCAAGAACAATCGGAATTCCAAATCGGAAAGTCAGACGCTCATCACACTAATCGAAAACGTCTAGCATTTCGCATGCAGACTCTGCTGGCATCATCGACATTCCATCTCCGCCATACACACAAACACGTATAGCCGAGTAATAGCACCATCTGCACACGACTCTCTCTCACACTCGCTAGCTCGTTTTACCTATCCCTTCTTGTCCGAAATTTCGCGCGCGCTCTCTCAACAATAAATTATTCCAGATAGATGATGTTACCGTTGCCGCAAGCCGGCTATTTATGCCGAGTCTGGCCGCCATGCTTCATATGTAGCACATCATATATAGGAGAAGAGAGAGAGAGAGAGAGAGAGGACTCAACTCTCCTCCTACCTCGCTCGCTCGCTCGCTTGCTCGCTACTCTTGAGTTATGTCGGCCGCGCTGGTCTTGATAGATTTTACAATTTACGGCGCGCTTCGCCGCCACCGCCACCGCCGCGAGCAACGACGACCTGGAATGCAACTTGTACCCGACGAGTTCGTATCTGCGTGTGCTGTTAGTCTGTCCGATGCTGTGGCTAAAACTGTTCGAGCGAAAATAAGCGAAATTCGTCTTACGATCTATCGATGACTTTATATGTAAAGATGATTATTAAACTTTGGAATGAAGATACCGATATAGACTTCTACAGTGTGGTGGAACTGAAAAGCATTAATCTTGCTCTATCATTGAGCCGCCACCGTCGTCGTCGTCGTCGTTAAACAACCGGGGCACAAAAGCAGATACGCACACAGGAGATTACTAAGAACGAGACGGAGGGACGATTTCACGGCTGCACGGAAATAACCCTTCTTTCCTCCCTCCCCCCTTCGACGCACACAACAACTACCACTATTACACTCGACGCGGCAGCATATTATCTCGGCAAGCATTTTGGACCGAGAAGCGGCGGACTCTACGCTATCTCCTGAACTATACACTTTATCTATGGCGCGCTCCTTCCTCTAGGTGCTTTTAAGGCTTTTAGCGCAGCACCCACAAACACAGCGTTACCGCGACATACCACTTCTCTGGAGTGAGAGAGGGAGAGAGAGAGGACTTAACCGATGATGCCGACACCTGCAGATGCGCTTGCTGCCTCTTCCCTCTCGTCGTTCTCTTCTGCATAAAAGATGAGTTACTTTGTCGCCTCGTTCGTGAAGAAGATTCGCTTGTAGTTGTGGCGATGGTTGGATGGTCGGGAGAGTTCGATGGAAATGCATTCTTGTTTTCGATGAAAAATTAATTAAGCTGCTGTGTGCGAGCAATGTTAAATAAATTTTGATGCTAACTAACAAAATATAGAGATAATTGAAAAAGAAATGAAAAATTTGTTTTATTTATTCTTCATTAAGATGGAATTAAAATAATTGAGCACGAATCTGCTATTCAATCAAACTTTCATGTTCGGTATATCAACAAATTTTTATACCACAATAAAAAAATAATAAATGTAGGTTCTACGAAAGGTTAAATAACATTTTTGATAAAAAGAGTAATCTTTTTATTCAAGGATACTTAAATCTATTTTTAAATATTTTTTATACAGAAACATTGAACTCGTTATTCCAATGGCACGATAACAGTATCTAACAAAAAACTTAGATAAATCCAATTCACGAACGGCCTCGAGCAAAAGGCGATTCGTCGTTAGTTTTCAGGTAATACATTCCATGTGTGGCAGTTTTTGTATTTAATCCTCCCATGAGAACTTCTTCTCCGTGACAGTTTCCTTCTTGCATGTCCACCCAGTCATCGCAAAGTCTACCATAAAAACCTTTAGAGTCGGGATCGAGAGATTCTGCGAAGAAATGATAAGATCGAGAATGGCTGCATTGATTTTTGCCATGGCAGCCAGGTTGGTTATGACCACTATTAGGATAGAAATCATAATGGCCCATTTGGTTCTTCAAACCACATTGATCAATCTCAGAATGAATGACTTCGACTTGGACGGCGTCATCTTTTGAGAGTCGACCCTCTAAAGTTCTCTCTGATATTAAAGGTCCTGCTGGATCCAGTCCTAAATAAATGTATATTATGAAATTATTGCATAACTTTTCGATTATTTTGAAAACTTGATTTGTGACCTAAACTTACCAACGATACGGCCGATCCTCCCATTCAATTTGTGACCTGCTATACCAGCTACATGAGCACCGAGTGAGTGACCAACAACAGTCGTGGTACTCAAATCCAATCCCTGACTTTCCAAGAAAAGAAGCATATTGCTAACGTGCTCTCCGACTGCGTTGATTTTTTCTACAACGCTTTCATAAGGATACAATGAGCCCAAAAGCTTATTGTGTTGAGCTTCGCTCCAATCAACAATTATAACATTGAAATCTTGATTTTTAAAGAAACCTGAAATAATAACGAATAGAAAATATATCAATGACATGAATGCTTCGTGAAAAAAATCTTTCCAACCTATGAATTGTATACTAACCTTCCCGTATAAGTCGGCTCGATGTTTTATTTAGATCACTTTTATAACCGTGGATAAAAATTTTAGTCAATACATTCGGATCGAAGTCGGCACGTTCTAATAAAAATAAATTTCCTGTAATTAAGCTATCGGGATCCCAGTTTTGATCACTTTGTACTTTGCGGTACATGAAAAACTTAACTTTTTTTTGAGAGACAGAACTTGGTACTATAAATTTGGGAAAAATCCCACGTTTCTGTAAATTTGAAGCGTCATTATATGGCAATGGTAGAATTTTTATTCATATACATCTGGTGAAAATAGTAATTAAAAACTTACGGCTCTCAAAGTTCCTCCAAAAGCACATGACAATTGTCCGTCAGTCGATTGACCGTAAATTGATTTTACACTCAAGCAAAAACAAAAAATAAATGTTAAACTTGCAGCCTTCATGATGATAGTTTGTTCTACGAAGAATCGAGTAAAACAACTAAATTGAAATTTTCAAACTGCAGAATATATGGGCACGAACGGGATTGCCGTTGACGTAGAAAAGATAAGATAGTGGCGTTTAATTGGATCGAATGTGAGTAATAATGAAGTTAAAGATTATGCGTAATCAAATGAAGGAAGGAAGCACTGGAAATTCCAGTGTAATTATTTGCACATAACGAATGCAAGTTTGGCAATATCATGTACGTAATTAACCTTGACAACAAAATACATAAAACAGGTCACTGAACTTGCATTATTTTTATTTCTAATCATAGTTTCAAATACAATCTTAGAAACTGATTTAAAAATAAAGATTTACATTCATATACCTAGTAGAAAAACAATCATTCAAAAGCGGACTAGTTTCTAAATGAAACACGTTAAACGAGGAAAGATTCACACATGAAAGTCTGAGAACAGCATCTCTGGCATCCTCCCTTCTGTTCTCACAAGATGAATTTTAAAAATACTGGTTTGAAAAGTCACACTGCTGGACCATCTCGCTTGACCGTTTCTAGAATAAACCAGTTTTTAATCCCATGCCTATACCCCAAACTGCATTTATTCTACTTTATCATTTTTCATGCTACCATGCACACAGCAATCAGAAATAATAAGTAATAATTAATAAAAAAAAAATAACAATTGCTAAACTAAAAAGTGCACTCAATGCTAAAAATCCAAGCAACTCAAAAATCCCTACCCGAAAATCAGCTTCGCGTTGCGTGTCCTTTAAGCGCTACCCCCGCGCCGCACCGCGTTATAATTAACAGCGAGCTAATGAAATGAACAACGTGCCGAGTTGCCCTCTTTTGAGCTTGGGACACACTTTCCGTGGCGAACAGCCCTTCATAATACGCGCGCGAAGCATCGAAGCGCGAAGGGAGAGTGAATATGAGAGAGAGAACTCACCCTCTTCGAGTTTTGTTGCCATCCCCGCGCGCGTTTAGCTAAGGTGATTTCGGCATAAAAGAAGAGGTAAGGAAGCGTGAAATATTAGCCGCAAAGTGTTTTTTTAAATGGCATGTAAACATTTAGTTTCGTACGTTCATTTTAAAATAAATTTATAATCGATTGAATGAATATCGGGATTCTTATTTTTTTCCCAAAAATAAGCAAATCTTTGCAACGATTCGTTTCACTTCGAATTCATATCAGAATGAGAGAAGCAGACGTTGACTCATTCGCCAAACGAAGCCAAGAATCCGTAATTACTTCGATTTTCCGTCGAGGCGGCAAACGTAAAATTTCCAGAATAGAACGAGAGAGAGAGAGAGAGAGTGTGAGAGAGAGCTGCCGAGGGCCGAACGCGATGAAATACTAACGCAATTAAACGCGGCCGACAAGCTCGCGCGCCGGTTATTGGCACTCCTCGACTGTCCAATTCCATTAAGCTGCTCGAGACTTCATTCGGGCGAGTCGGCGAGCCCTTCTTCTTCGAGAGTCAACCGAAACAAAGCGCCGAATTTACACTCTCTCTCTCTCTCTCTCTCTCTCTCTCTCTCTCTCTCTCTCTCTCGATTGACGCCAACTCTCTCCCTCGAATTAACGAAACAATGCTTGGTATTTATTTCCTCATATCGAAGGAGAGTATTGGAAAAGTTTTTTGAAATGACGAGTCGAATTGGCAAATTCAATAAGAACGTGGAGAGCTTGAAATTCGATTACAAGATGACAAGTTAATGGAATCGTCGAGACGCCATTGCACGTTGTCCCTGTTATATTACTGGACTCGCGAATATTCGCGCGAGGTTTATTAGCCTGGCTAGATGGAAGGCAGATCGAGTTAGAGAGCGAAAGACACGTTAGCTCTGTCTCTCTTTCCCTCTCTCTCCTCTTCGTGATGCTATATATGCCAACACGACCTCTACTCTATTTCTCTCTTACATCATGAGGCTACGAGTACGTGTGTGAGATATATACTGAAATTATAGAGCGTGTCGTGTTAACCGACCCTTCATTCCACTTCCATTCAAGTCTTTTACATATCTATCGTTTCATTTTTTTTTTATTTCTGAAACTAGGATTTTCTCTATCGAAAAGTTTTGAAAAATTAATTATAAGAGTGTGAAAAATATGAAGTTCAAAATTACAAAAAAAACTCGTAGAAAAAAAATGAGAAAAATAATTTTAAAAATAATATGTAAAAACACCTTTGCGGTGAACTCCGTTACTTGTCGACAGTGTAGATTGCAAGCTGCGAGGAAAATGTCGAGTGTCGTACGGTGCGAAAGATGGCCAAGAGAGATGAACAGGAATTTGTCAGGCTAACAAGGTGTTAGCTTCTCTCGTGGCGCGCCCCGACATCTGTAATGCTCAAAGTTAATTTGGAGAGAGAGAGAGTGGAGTGCAGGAAAAGCCCAGAGAGCGAGAGAAGCGCGCGAAAGTTAAGAAGTTGCGCGCACGACTCGGATGAATAAGCCAATCTGTGCCGCCGACTACTACATACTGCTTCCACAAGGTCACTTGTTTCCTGCCTAAATGTCCTTGATTGTTGCGTTGGAAATTCGTGCGTGAAATATTATTTCTGTGAAAAAATAAAATTTTAAGTGGAAAATTAAAAGCTGAAAAATATTGATTTCTCACGTATCTCATTCGTTAGAAAGAAAAACTCAACTGTCTTTTTCTTACGAAAACAATCTATTTATTCAACGATAAGCGCGTTTTACATATTTCGATGTGTCACTTGCATAAAGGTCGTTTTAGAAACTTATGCTAATACTATTCTATACAAAAAATATAAAACGTGCGATCTAATTTACGGTCGACCTTGAGAATAAGGCGCATCCGCATTAACTTGTACGTAGTATAGTCCTTGCGGTGTAGTCTTAGCGTACAGTCCACCCATCACAGCCACTTCTCCGTTACAATTGCCTTCCTGCATTGCCCACCAGTCTTCGCACAATTTACCGTAAAAACCTTTGGATTGCGGATCGAGGGATTCCGCGAAGTAACGGTAAGATCGCGCGTGAGAACATTGATAAGTCGAGCAGCCGGGTTGTAATCGTCCACTGTTGGGATAAAAATCGTAATGACCCATTTGGTTCTTCAAACCGCATTGATCGATTTCCGAATGGATGACTTCGACTTGTTTGGCATCGTCTTTCGACAGACGCTCGTCGGCAGATTTTTTCGATAGCAGAGGTCCGGCTGGATCCAATCCTATAAAATGAATATTTTTTTAATTGTAATTTTGTATTTGATCAGAATTCAAATTTATCATAGTATATTTCGATAAACTTACCGACGAGACGGCCAATCTTACTGCCAGCTTTGTTGCTCGCTAGACCAGCGATATGAGCACCGAGTGAATGACCAACTATCGTCGTAGTGCTCAAATCAACTCCGTATCTCTCCAAGAATTGAATAAATCTGCTTACGTGCTCCGCGACTGCATTCAATTTTTTTACCACTGCGTCGTACGATAATAAAACGTTCAATACGCCGTGTTGATTTGCACTCCAGTCGATCACTATGACGTTGAAATCCCCACTTTTCAGAAAACCTGAAATCATAGTTCGATACCAACTTGAGAAAAATATAATAAGAGTTATGTTGCTAACACATCGCATTTATACTTACCGTCACGAATGAGGCGACTTGCAGATTTATTGTAATGACTTTTGTAGCCGTGAATGAAAATTTTCGTCAATTTTTTAGCGTCAAAATCACCTTTTTGTAAGGATGCGTCATCGCCTATAAATACTTGAGATGGATACGGTGTATCATCTAAGATTCGATCTTTGTTGTAAAAAAAGAAATGAACGTCTTTCTCGTCAACGGATGAACTTGAAAACCATGTCAATGCTGAACGTTTCTGTGTGAATCATAAATATTCAAAACGTAATCTGTTTGTTCTCATGGTAAGCTGTGTTATGTTAATGGTAATTATTAACTCACCGATCTACTTTTGCCCCACGCACACGATGCCTGTCCGTCAAGTTGAGCATCAATTAATTCCACGAACAAACAAAAACAAAGCAGACACACTGAAGTAAAAAATCTCATGATGGTAGTTGTTTCAGTCGAAGCCTCGACAGACTAACTGACCAGACACTTTTACGAGAAGATGAATACATAGCTGTGAATACAATTATCGCTGACGCAAGCCTGATAAGATAATCTATGTGTTGCGCGTGTAATTGAGCAAAAGATGAATCATGCATTGTAAACACAAACATGAATAAAGATTTAAAGAAATAAAGATTACTACGATATTTTTTTTTATTGTGATTGTTATAATACGAAGCAGAAATTATTTTTAATCAATATTAATTTTTCTACTTTTGAGTATTATTTTGAGAAAATAGTGAAATTGGAGCAGCCTTGCGTTTATCTTATTTAATAACATGGTCGTACAAGATAAGATGACAAGTTTCATCTTCTTATATTATACTTTAATGTTAGGCAATTTTCCCATTGACGTACTTCGTTTGGTAGTTTTCAAAGGAAACAATGATTTATTTAACAACGCAGCAATTTCACTTTATATGATTCTTCATCTGGCAGCAATTATTCGAATATTAAACTACGTCACCATTTTTACTTATTTTATTCTTTGAGTCAGTTTAGAAATAAATAAAGCCGAATTATCGCGTTTCTATAACTGCTAGCAAAATATTTTATTTGCACTGGAAATGTAAATCCATATTCGGTAGTGAGCTTGAATTGACGTTCGGCAGTCGAGCGTCGCGAATCAACTGTCGTGAATTGAATGAAACAAGCTGTGTCGTGAATTTCTTCGACCTACATAAATTTGCTGAGTTGAATTCATTGCCGAGACGTGATATCCTTGACTTTAACGTTCTGTGATGTAGCAATTACTTTTAGCATTTCATTTACTCATATACAGAGAAACTGCTGCACGAGAAAAGAAAAACAAAGTAAAGGTTTATCTTAATATTTGTTCCTAATTGTTCTGAAGATTTTTTCACTGATGCAGAAAACAATTTTTTTTTTACATATAA
This sequence comes from Galeopsomyia nigrocyanea, assembly GCA_035047105.1. Lineage (NCBI taxonomy): Eukaryota > Metazoa > Arthropoda > Insecta > Hymenoptera > Eulophidae > Galeopsomyia > Galeopsomyia nigrocyanea. The sequence continues at coordinate 5,558,520 of JAWWMK010000032.1, read as the reverse complement.
CTTTCTAAACATCGATGAAACTTTAAATTCGACGAATTTCTTATAAAACTCACAAAACTGCCCTAATCTTGAAAATCATCCTTGCCAATAAACAAGAACTCATCTTTTCCGAAAAATAACCCAGCCAAATGACGAAATAGAAACTCGTCGCATCAAATTCGCATAATCATCGTGCGCCCGAGCATACACACATACAACCTAGTCGCAACTCATCCAAAGTTTCAACCCAAAGCCAAGATACCCCTAGTGCGGTGGTGGTGGTGGTGGTGCACCTGTCGGACATGACGTTGAGAAACGAGTTCTAGTTGGGCCTGGCAAAGTCGAGAGAGAGAGGATCTCGTATCATGCTCGTCAATCCAGCTCGACTACATGCATACATACATACACATACTCGTCGCACCACGGTATAGAATAGTAGTGGTAGTAGTAGAGGACGCGGAATATTATGGACTTATCAAGCCATCCTAATAGTCTCATCAGGATGCAAGCCTGCAGATCTCATCATCCCCGGTGTATCTGGAGACAGAAATAGCGGGCGCGCTCTCTCTCTCCGCGCCGCAGCCACAACCAACCCAACCCAGCATATACACACATACACATACACGTTGGTATAGGGAGTAATAGCCGAGTGGCGTGATTACGCGAACGCGCGGGCTCGGAGTCGTTATAAGGCACAGATCGCGCTCTCTCACTCTCATAGCGAGCATAACTGCTGCAGGGTTGGCGCGGCGCTTTCATCAAAGAAACCAAGCCGCAGGTTATATGTGCTGCAAGCTTCGCTTTAGCCATCGACCATACAACCGAGATCACACGCTCTCTCTCTCTCTCTCTCTCTCTCTCTCTCTCTCTCTCTCTCTCTCTCTCTCTTGCGTTTATTGCTTTGATTGCCTTCGTGGCTTCTAATTAGACTTGCATTGTTGATGTTGCGCTGTTTGGATTCGATTTCATGCGTACGCGCGCGTCATCTTGATTCTGCCATTCGTAATTAACCGAAAAAAAAAAATACAACGACTGATTATTGCTTTTTTTTTTAAAGAAAATATTTCTACGAGAAAAATAAAAATATAACGAAAGTTATGGCTTTATCCGTGTTTGAATGCCGACTTTTAATTTCTTAACGTATGAAAAGATAACTCGTACGGCACGTCGAATGCCTCGAGTAGAACGACGAAGGGAAGGAGGTGTTCTCGCGAATGCCACCCCAATACACGCACGCACACATACACACAGCGAATCGCATAGTTTTGAGATATACCTAGATTGTTGTTTAGTACGGTTTAGAATTTCCATAGATAACGGAGAATTATAACGAGCGCTCCAGCCACGCGCTAACCAGCTCCCTCTCTCTCTCTCTCTCTACTCTGTAACGTTGCTCGAGTATCACTATAACCCTCCTCCTTCTCCAGGTATACGTAGTGTACCGGTAACCAACTATTACTACGACCACGACGACGATGCAAACTGCAAACTAACGTGCACGATAGATATATGTATCGATCAGAGATTACATTTCAAAGTTGAAAGATCCAAAAACTCGACGAAATCTCTATCTCGCCTCGTTAATTCTTAACTAAAGCAAAAAAAAAAATGAGCTTGCAAAAGTTGAAAGACAAGCAATGCAAGAACTCGAACAAAAGCGCGGTAAAGAGCGCACGAACGCTTATATAGCCTCGACTCGCATGTGCATACACGTATATAGTGTCTCGGGGTCAAACTGCAGGCGTAAGCCTTGTGATCTTCAATGGCGTGTGCAGAGAGAGAGTATAGAGCGTGCGGCCCTCGAGGCTATAACGCCGCGCCCATGCTTCCCTAACAACTCGCCAGCTTTTTCTTCTAGACCCATATAGAAACTATAGCAACTAATCTGCGACACGAGAACGCCACCGCCGCAGCCGTCGTCGTCGTCGTCGGGATACTATTGACCGAGCAACACTCCTTACCGCCTTCGTCTTTGCGAGACTTCTTATTATTTTTGGGTGAGTTGAATCGAGAGGTCGGTTGTTCGAGTTTGGAATGCGCAATGGTAAGTAGAGGCGGGTGGTAATGAGAGTTTTTGAGCTGTGGGTAGAAAGGCGAGTAGCAGGCAAGCACGGACAAGACTTAATCGTCGGGGGCTTGGCTGCTGCTGCTGCTGCTGCCGCTGCTGCTGCGCTCAGGTTAGGTTTAAGCAACTCTCGCAAAAGTTGGGGGTGGAGGAGAGCGAGCGAGCGAGTCGGTTGGCCTGAGGGGGAGGGCGCCAGCAACTATTATAAACTGTAGCACCTCGAACTACCGCCCACCTCCCTCTAGCTCCCTCTGGCCGCCCCCTTCCTTCAAATAACCCGCAAGCTCTATGCACAAGCCCGCCGACGCCGACGCCGACGCCGTTCTAAACTCGCCCGCAGAACTTTCAACTCTCTCTCTCTCTCTCTCTCTCTCTCTCTCGCGTCGGCAACCTCGCCTTCTCCTCCTCCTCCTCTTGCTCCTCGTTTCTCTCGCTCGTACCTTCTAATCAATCAACCTCCGGGCATTTTCGAGGCTCGCCGACGTGAAAGCGTCGCTCTCGCGTTGCTGCTGCAGCAACCCCCGGGATATCGTCTTAAGAGTGAACCGAGCGAGATAGAGAGAGAGAGAGAGAGAGAGAGAGAGAGAGAAATGCTTTGGCTAGAGCAAGGGAGAGAGGGTTCTGCACGGAAACTACTACTCGAATGCATCTGTGTTACGTGCAAGTTTTCACTTTGAGTGTTGAAAGACAAGTTTTGCAACGGGTAATTGCCATGGACAGAAAGTTTTGATACTTCTTTTTTTTTTGTTACGTTCGTGCATGTAATTACAGATGAAATGAGGAGACACGATTGCTTGAAATAAGACGAGATTTCGAAAATTATTCGAATTTTGAAAGAAAACCAAATTAGTTTTACAAAAATAATTGTCTTCGCTCCTGAGAAGGAAGGGTTTAAAATTACTTTGAAGCTCGAAAAAAAAAAGAACGTTACACCCTCCATGCACATTCTTTTTAAGTAAAAACAATACAAAAGCATCTCACCCATCTTTTTTAATAATAAAATCCCTAACCCATATACCGAAGGCTTAACAAGCCGTTAAGAAGTCACCCCTTTTACTTTTCGTCGCCCTCGTCGGCCGATCGACAAGAAGAAAGGAACATACGTATACTTACCCCTCTTTATACCTCGCCCAACTTGACTCTCTCTCTCTAAAAATATCCTTACGACCGGACGACGCTTAATATCCTCGGGAAGGTGGAAAAGACGGGTGTGTTGCTCGCAGCCATTTTGAGCGTTAAACGGCTTCGTACAAAGGGATCACGCCTCGAATACGCACCCTTGAATGAGTCTCTCCTCACACTCTCACCGAAAAGCCCAGAGGGTTGATGATCATCAGATGCCGACCTCATTTTCTCTCACCCATACACACGCATACATACACCCTCGTCAATTCACGCGTGAGATGTTTGACCGGATTTTATTTTTAACCTCGTTTCGTTGCGGATTTTTGTCTTTGTTTTGTTTTTTCTTTCTCGTAAGGGGTTGGCTTTCTCCCCGACTTTGATGCTTCATTAGATTTTCTTTGAGAGGGTTTTTTTCGATCATAAAAAAATCCTTGATTTTTAAATGACAAACTTTTTGTCGTCAACTTCATTCCAGAAAACTTCATCAACAGTAGAGACACCCAGAAAACAATAATAGGCAGTCGTAGGACTTCACTCATCTCCATTCCAATCGAGCATTCACCCCTACCATCTCTATCTCGCTCTGTGCAAAAGCCAAACGTACACATACACACAGAGAGAGAGGGAGAAATCGAGGTAGTGCAGCTAATAGGTAATTATCGCAAGCTCGCTCGTCGAGGAGGGGAATTTCGCGCGCGCACACGAGGGCCAATCCCATTCATTTCCTCGATATCCTTGGAGGTTCGATCGTTGATTTCTCCCCCTCTCTCTCACACATTCCCGTCGCGACGTAGTTTTCTTTACAATTGATTTTGCCAGTTTTTGCGCGCAGTCTCCTTGTCTCGCATTTAGCGAGAGCGAGGATTGCTTGGCTTTCGCTCAGGAAATCGAGTAATTACAAGGAAATTACGGGCGTTGCCCCGGTGTGGTGTGTTGTCGGTGTATGGCCTATACTCGTTCTCTCATTCTCGCGCGTGAGAGAGAGTAGTACTTTTGCGTTTACAGACACGCGGGACAGACAAGTTTTACGAGAGTGGATGCGGCAGCGTCTCTCCCTCTTTTTTTTCGAGATTTATATGCATATGCTATAGAAATGAATTCAACAAGTTGCTGGATGGATTTAAATGTGTCGAAATTAAACTCTTTTTTTTTAAATAGAATCACAAAAACCTTTTTTGATCGAATTAATCAACGATCGTAAAAGAATTATCACAGCCGAGAGTGAAGAGACACTCGCAGACGCCCAGAGCCGTCGTCGAATTCGATCGGGCGTTAAAACACCCGAGTAGTACGTAGTCTATACATACCGTAGATCTGGTCCCGCAGCTCTTAGGCGGAAGAGACATCAGCGACGCGTAGTAGAAATGCCACGTGCAGCACGCGCGTTGCGCCAAATCCATGCCAGTAATATAGGCTCGGAGTATATAGTCTCTATCTCTATCTGCGGTCCAGAGACTCGATACGGGTATGTCGACGTCGTCGTCTGCGTCGTCTGCGTCGTCGTCGTCGTCTCCGCGTCTCTCGCAGATGTTAACTCGTTACCGTTTAATTGTGCACTTAGTTCGTCTACCTCGGCTGCTGCGCGCGAGTACAATTGTAACGGGCGTCGCGACCAATAGGTTTCCTCGACGGCGCGTTCCACTGGCAGAGCGCTGATGGTGCAATTAATATAATTACTTTCGATTAAACGAGGAGGACGAGGAAAGAGAGAGAGGCTAGACACTAAATGTATATAGCTTTACGCGCGTCTAGGAATAACTGAGAAATTGAGAGAGTGTACGAGTGAGAGAGAGAGAGGTGGTTTTAGTAGTTTCTAGCAAATGGTCGGGACGAGCGTATAGCAAGATTGCTGTGGCGACTAGCTTGCGGCCGACCGAATTCAAGTAAGTAAAGTTGCGAAGCGTTGAGCGTGCACGCCCGGACCGCCGCGGCCGTCTATAGCGCGAGACGTATACGCGCGGCTGCATATAGCGGAGACTGTGGATTTCCTCGATGATTTCGTTTGTTAAACTTTGTTCTGATTTGGAAAGGAGCAACTTTGTTTCGTTGATTGGATAGAAATATCTTCGTTCTTTCTCGGTAAAGTTGAAGTTCACGTCACGACGCTATCCAGAATTCAATTTATACGATCAATCGTTTATTCCATTGACATTAGCGTGAAATAAAGTATTTTATGTATTATTAACGGACAATAAATTCACTAGAATTCCCGGTTGAAAAAAAAAAACACGTGTTTTTTGACCAACGGGACACGTGTTGTTTTGTGTCAAAAAAGACACGTGTCCCCGATCAACG
>JAWWMK010000032.1:5515694-5547957 GCA_035047105.1 Galeopsomyia nigrocyanea | reverse complement strand
ATATTGGAGGATTTTACGGATATGTGCGGATGGTGATTGGGATGTAGAGTTAAATTAAAAAGTTTTATTTTTTCTATATACGCTGATATTTGATCGGATTTTAGCTTGATTGGAAGGATATATATATATTTTTTTTTTCGTTCAAGTCAATCAAATTGATATCTGAATTTCTTTTTTCAATTTCAATTTTAATATATCTGATGGATTTAATTAGACGAAAAACTTTCCGGTCGATGCATAATTATAGCCCCTCCCTCCCCCTCCTCCTCCGGTTTCCAATGTGCGAATAATTAAACTCAAAGGTGAAATACGCGCGAACGTACCTCATCAACGATATTGAATTGGAAACCTCATCGGCGTGGAAATCAACTTGCTCAGCGCGTTGCAAAAGCCCAGGCAAAAATTAACTCATATCCAAAGTGCAATTTCATTCCGCGAGATTTAGCAGCGCGTACGCGACGACGATTTTTCATCCTCCCCCCTCCCTCATTCCGAAAACTCGCGCGTAAATGTTCATTAGGATATAGGAGATGAAGGAGGTGAAATAAAAAAAAAATGAAAACATTAAAAGAGACAGATATACTGCGGTACGTGTGGGTGTTAATTTACGAGGCTATCAAAAGCTCATCGACAGTGAGAGAGAGAGAGAGAGAAAGAGCTCATGCAACTAATTACACTGTATATTTACGCATGCAGAGACAGAGAGAAAGACAGCGTTGAAAGCATGCGCAATCAGTCTGCCTTTGGCTATGTACACGCCACAATTTCTTCTTTTTTTTCGTCGTCGTCGTCGACGTTGCTTTTCAAAAAAAAAAGCTCGCTGCGGATGAATAGCCTTGGTTAATTGCTAGCCGGAAAGTTGGTCACCGCTTATGCGATGACTATCTCTGTAGCAGCAGCAGCAGCAGTACTGGTAGTAGTGTAGCAGTCGCTTCCAAGGTGAGTGTGCCAATTACCATCCTATACCTTTCCCACTACCGGTCCATTGCTTTTACTAATGCCGCTCGCTCGCGCTTCTCTTTTGCTGCATACACACACACACATACACACACACACACACACACACACATACGCCACGCGGCATAAAGGTTGTCGGGAGGAGTTTTGGCTTGCTGTAGTGGACCAGAAATAAGACGTAATTGCCTTGTTTCCTGATGTGCTTGCGACTATTTCCCTCCTCTACGTAAGGAGGATACTCTTCTTTTCTTTATTCGACGATCGTTATTACAGACGACTACTGCTTTTTTTAGGGGAGGGGGGTGTCAAGATTGTGCTCTGGTGAGTTAGGAAAGTGACTTTTTGAGTGTGCGCCTACTGGAACGAAAATGTGAGGTTTCTCCTTCATTTTTTTTTATCTACTAATGGAAATTGATTCTTTTTTTTCTATATCAAGATTTATATATGCGCATGAAATCAAAAATTTTTAATTGGTTATAATCAATTTAAATTTTTAATCGACATTAAAAGCTCGCACGAGTGTCAATTTAACGGTATTGTTTGATGACACACAATGGATGCCATCGTGAATTAAATATATTAATTTTATTTGATTTGCTGTACAAACGGTGAGTATGGCAAGCATTGAAGATGAGTTGTCAGTTATATAAAATCAGCTAATTAATCTCTGAAGATTAACTGCTTTGAGTGTTATTAATTAACATTCAACAAGGCAACTACGCGAGGAATGACAATGTCGAGTTTCGTCAGAATTAACTTATTAAATTTTCGTAATTAGTTTGAATGTTAATACGTAAAATCATGACATTTAATCACATGATGAAATTATATTGAAATTGAAACGTTTTATTATTTACGATAATTATCATGGATCGATCGACATGAAGTAGCCCATAACAAATTTAACAAGAATTATGTAAATAATTTAAATTAAAAATTCTGCTAGATCATTTTCATTTACATTTCTAATAAATCACTCGATATTCAATAAATGTATTCTCGTCAGCAGAATCGAATATCTCTTTTCAATTTAACATCGCGACCCATTATTAAAAAAAAAAAAGATATTTTCACGTAATACTTCGAAAACCTTTTTCATCCGCAGCTCTATGAATAATGCACGCTGTCAACTGTAACCGAATCAGCCCCAACTTGCACGAAACTTGCAACGTACAATCAAACTTTTACGCAAGCATCATTCGAAAGCTTAATGCCTATAGCACATAAAACTTATTTGCGTAGCGGTGAGAAAAGAAAAAAATGAAGTTCTCTTTACACGAGCTTTATTAAAGGAGCCGCCAAAGAAGCAAGAAGAAGGTTGAAAAAAAAGGAGAGCTTTCGACTTTATTTCCCAGCAAAGGACCGCAATAGCTGCTAGGATCTCTTCGAGAGGCTCCGGATTCCTTCCTTAAGCCAATAGGCTGTTCCTTTTTTTTTCTCTCTGGCACTATGAAGTCGTGAAAGGAAGGCAGAACGGAGCGAAGAGCGTGTAAGTGTGCCTACAGGTATTCTCGAGTGAACTGTTCTAAAGGGTGTGCTTTTTTGGGGGGGAAGAAGACGCGCCGAGATTAAACCGAACGATTTCATGTATATTCCTTCCTCTTTATTCTTTCTTTTATAAAAAAAAAATTATTTTCCGCTGCAATATTGCAGTTTCAATTAAAAAATTTTTTGCTCTCCGAAGAAAAAAAGCTTTTCACGAAAAAATTAATCAACTGCTATTGAAGTTACGAAACCAGCAACGTTGCATTCGCAGCGAAGTGAAAAAAATTTGTACATCGAGAAAAAAACATTTTATGTGAGTTCATCGGAGCGCAACGAATTCCAAGCGTTTAATTAAATATTAATTCCATTTTTATCGCAATAAAAAATTCGTCATTGCCGTGTTTTATTAATTTTTACGTTATTAAAAAAATGTGCTCAAGAGTATTAAAATTACCATTATTTAATGAAGTATTGTTACTCGAAAAAATGTGAATATAATTCTTTTGTCGCAAACTCGTTCGGTTCAAGCTCAATCGGTCGTACACCCCAAGAGATGACCTAGCGTTAAAAAACGTGACGAGTAAGCTGTCCCTATATATACAATATGCAAGCCTATATTATAAATGAGAGGATATATCATGGCGTACTGCTGATGATAACTGGCTAGCACGAGACTTACACCGTTTAACCAAGGAATGTCGATGCTCGGCACATAAGTCGTCTCCTCGTGCGGCTGATGATGCTGCTGCTGATGCTGAAGCAATTCCCTGGCTCGCCTCTCGCGGCTCGTCTCGCGACGCTGCGATGGATCCCTGTAACGGACGCTTCGCCTCATCGACGAGCGCGAGCTGCAGCGGCCACAGGCGATTGTCGCCCCCGCCGACGAGCTCGAACTGGCGTTACGGAGCTTGCGCTGACGCGAGCCGCATTGAATTGCGAAACGCAACTCCGATGCCATCTCCGCGCACAGCGACTTCATACATGTGTAATACACCAAAAGTTACAAAAGACACACACATACATACATTTACCAATGCTTGCTTATTTTTGCACGCGAGAAATAAGTTGAGCTTGCGACTGCTGCTGATACTGCTGAGCAACTTTATCGAAGATTTTGACGAGGGTTGGCTGAGAGAGAGAGAGAGAGGATTACTTTGGGAATTTGCGAGTGTTTGTGTTTGAAGTGAGTCTGTATCTGCTCGGGCGATTCTAGATTTGTTCTTGACGGACTAACAAGTAGTTCGGTAGATTCTTTTCTTTTTTTTTTAAGTTTTCAAGTGTCTGGTAGTTTATCGTCTTGTTGAAAGTTATGCAACTCTGGAGTGTCGTTTCGGCTTGAAACTCAATGGAAAGCAATTACAGATGAGATTGAGAAAGTAGCTAAATTATTTTTTCTTTCCGCCGACAAGTCGACAGATGCAATTAACTTTTGGTTTACAATTTATTCGCTTTTAATTGAAAAGCTATTCAAGAGTGTATGAAGCTCGTTAGTAAATGTAATGAAGTTTTTGCGGTGAAGTAATTGTCAATGTAAATATAATAAGCTCTTTAATCTAAATCATAATTTGAGATTTCTCAGTATTTATTCTCTATCTCACGTTGAATGAAATTATTAATATTTTTTAGAAAAGAGAACATGACGTTATATATCATCAGTTTTTATTATTAATATAGATAACGCGACGCCATATGCATGTTCACTAAAGTTCTAATATTTATTCTAATTTCCACATGGTAAGCCACCATTTAATAAACGACCATTAGTTTAAATTTTCTGCAGTTCTTATTTGTTTTCTGTGTTCAATTATCATTACAATGCATTAAAGAATATTTATAGAACCATCAACTTGCCATCAAAATGTCAATAAAACAAAAAACACTTCCGACAAAACAAGTTTAATGTACGTAAGACCTACTTTCGAATAACCTTTCGAATTCAAGCGTCAACGAAACACGCCAATTTTAGAAAAATAATCAAATATTCAAAGGTCGACACCGCTGACAATCCCAGCACTCGCAAAATCAAAGTGCAAAGTGCATAAATTCTATTTGCAGTATTATTCTATTTCAGTTAGAAGATTGCAGTAGCAGCAGCAGCAGCAACCGCAATTCGAGATTTCCTCCCGAGTACCCAGAGAGAGCACATATTCATATACTCCCAGAGAGAAGACTACACACACACACATAGAAACACATTCACGTACACGTACACACGATACATCGGAGAAAGCCAAGATAGGAGCAAATTTCATCTTTGTTCTATTCTAGAGGACCAGAACGCGAAACTAGCCAAGCTACACATTTTCCTCTCGAGCTTCCGAGAGTACAGCAAGAGAACTCCGCGGTCTCTTCTCTTTTCCTGCATGGCATTCAATGCGCACATTATGTGTTTAAAGCTTTGTCCGCTCATGAGGAAAAATACGCGTATTACATAGTATGTGTATCTCTCTCTGTGTGTACGTATGTGTATATGTATATGTTTCGGTTTTAGAGATGCGAGATGTACATACGAGAATTTATAGAGATCCAATCATGCAACGAGTATATAACCATCGCACACATCACACGAGATATATATATGTATATACGTCTGTATATACTTAGATTGAGTTCGGAGCAAAGACGTGCAGCTGAGTTTTGCGGAATTGCCGTGCGTATATACTTTCACGTCCAAAGATTTTTTTTTTATTAATGCTTCGAACGAAAAATTGGAAAAATTTTATAAATTTACTCTGTTACTTTTACAGCAATAGTTGCGTATTGAAAACAATCGATGAACAAATAAAAGATTGTCGTTCGATCAAAAACTAGATTGTATCTTCAAAAAAAAAAACTCTTTTTCTCGAAACCAATTTAAAATAAGAAAAAAGACCATCGCGAAAAAATATAATACCCATGAGAAACGCGGCATTACCAGCGAGAGATGCCGCAGCAGTTTTCGTACAGACACAGCAATACATAACGAGATCGTAAGTTTTTTTTCTATTCCCGTTCGTTTGAAGAGAAAGACAATTCCGTAAAAATCAGCCGTCGTAGGAATGTATGTACGTGTATGTGTGTACGTGGCTGTACGTGTGTAGTGTAGTAGTAGTAGTAGTAGAGAAAGCCAGTAAAGCGGAAAACTCGACGCGTTGAGAATAGCTGTTTGAGGATAGCTTACCCGATCCGATTGGGCGTTCTTCTTTGAGTTCCAGCAGAATTCCAGGATGGCTACGAGAATCGCTAGGGCCAAGCCGCACAGTAGCACCACGAACACTCCACCTGTGCAGCGAGAAACAGAAAAAAAAACAATGGAAAACTATTTCAAAATTTCGTCGTTTGACCCATGGAAAATAATCTTGTTTCTCTCTGTTGGACATAAAAGATATTATCATGTTTTATACTTTTACCATACAAAATTGAAAAAAACGAATATTGTGACTTATAAAAGCGCGAGCATTATTCCGTAATGAAAAATGCTCTAGAAATGATTTCAAAACGGAGACTTCAGGCTACCTCTTACAATTCATAAGATAACAATTGAATATTTTTTCAGGATATGAGATGACAAAGAAACTCGAACTTCCGGAGGCGACGAATGAGTGAAAGAGAGTGAAAAAGAAACAGTTCGCGTTGACTTTTTCCGTATAATGAACAGATATGCCGTCGTGCCTGGCATCGAAAAAAAAAATAAAAAAAAAAAACTTTAATTACGAATCGCATCGAAAGGAGATCCATTTCAATTCGTTAATGAGACGAAGGCAATGGATGGAAAGGAGATGAAGAAAAAAAAAATCGGGAATGCGAAGACAGACGGGAAATCGTGCGCGCAATATCCAACGAGAGAGTCGCAAGTTTCTTCTTCTCTTCTCTGCTGCCTCTTCCTCGGGGCACTCGCTCTTTCATTCAAGCCTTGCGTCGCTATATTTTTCTCTCCCTTCAAGCGAAAGCAACTTCTCTCTCTTTTTTTCTTCTTCTTCTTTTTCTTGATTTCCATTCGCAACTTTGTGCCCGCTTTATTTAGCGAGTATTTACGAAAAAAAAGAGAGAGGGAGGACTTTCGTCTGCCGTAAGTATTCAACCAAATCTCCAAGTGCCGTAGAGAGAAATAAAAAAAAAATTTTTTTTTCGTACGTCATATTTACGCTGTCGGAGCGAGCGAATACGTGAAACAATTTTTAACGACATAACTTTTACAGATTTCTTTTTTCTGTCTCTCTCTTACGTTTTATCGATGTTCGCCCGATGGAATTGATCATCCATTTTCTACACGACGTTCGTTTTCTCCAAGGAGGGTAAAGACCTAACTGGCAATAGTCTTTTTTCTTTCTTCTCTTTCTTTTTTTTTCAGAAAGTTATGTCATAATATATTTTAAGATATAAAGGCACGTATATAAGACTCACAATTCATCGTTTATCTGAACCAAAGACTCGTATAAAAGATTTCTTCAAACCAATAATGTTAAATATACAGCTTCAAAATGAGGTTTGCACAAGAAAAGGAAATTAACAGGCACTCGTATAAGACCCGAAATCCACTGTTTATTTCAATCAAAGACTCGCGTAAAAGATTTCTTTGAGAATCATGCTGTCAAACGCCCAGCTTTTAGAATGACGTTGACACAAGAAAAGGAAATTAACACCCCTTTGACGTTCGAGTCTAATCCCGAGATCCGTAGGAGACAAGCATTTGAAGTTTACGAGCTATCTTTCGAAAAAGGGAGAATTTCGCGATACACGATCGATCGTATTCTTCTGGAAGGCCACCAACTTTTTCAATTAAATCTCTCTGGCTCTCGTTTTTTTTTTTCAACGGCGACGTCTTGTCCTTCTGTTCGCCGAGCTGCTGCTGCTGCACCGGAAATCGATCCGCCAAGCTATATGGAATACATTACGCTCTCTCAGGCTATTCTTTTTGTCGGAAAAATTTTGCAAGTAGATTAAAATCGCGAGCTGCCACGCTGTACTTTCGGATTTGCCTTTTTTCTGTTTTTTTTTTATTAAACTTCGCTTACATCGAGATGTACGTATATATATATACATCTTACGAGAGCGAATGCGAATTAGACGGAAAAAGGAATTATATAAAAATATTCAAATTGACTTTTTCGTCGCGGAATGTTTGTAACTTTTCGCTTTACCCTGAAGAAAAGTGCAAAAGAGAAGGCGAGTTAAGAGCGGTTAATTGGCTGCTTTCCACGAGTTTCTGCTATAGGTATATTAATTACGCTTCCCGCGGCTAATGAGTTTGATTTTCAGTGGTTTGAGATTCTCTCGTGTAAATTGATATTATTCACAAACCGTTGGTGTACTTTGGCGAAATTTCATCATTTCCAGCAATCATTCCACAAAGCAACGTAAGACTTGCAATATAAGCTTTCAGTTGAATACTCAGTTTTTCCTCAAATTTCACGCTTTAATTTGTGGCCCCTTCAGTAGAAATAAACAGAATAAGATATTTTTCACAAAAGTCATATTTTTTTTTACCTATAAACAACACTGCTCATTTGTCGGTTGTATAACCCCAAGTCTACAAAGAAGTCTCCCCCGACTACGAAAAAAAAGGGAGAGAGAGAGAGAGATAAACCCTCATATCCGCTCGAAACATCCCACTAAAAAACATTAACGAACGGGAAGCAAACGGTCGACGAAGAAAATTCCGCGCGTAACACTAAGCCCCATCCGCTCATGAAAGAAAAGCTGCTTCTGCTTCTCTTCTTTTTTTTCCCTCCCCCTGCCGCTGAAGAAAGTGAATACGCGCGTTATTCGGGAAAAAGTTTTTAGGTGAGGTGGTTCGCGCTCGTTAGCCGGCCGTCGTACGGTTCAGGGGTGGATAACCAAGTTATAATTCCACGGTAATGTCTCTCTCTCACACTCGCTCTTCGCGTTTAATTTAAGCCGCGCGAGGAGCGTGCATTCTTTTCTTCGTCGTAGTTGAGAGCCGCATTCTTGCATCCGACCTCCGAGCTCGACAATATCGTACGCCAAGCCCAACCAAATATTTTGCGCGAGGAGCTTGCAGACTTTACCGAAGTATTCGCTTTTATATACTATACATCTCGCGGGTATTATCTATACTGCATGTAAAGAAGAGCCTTTTTTTATAAGTATTGGATTTTTCTTCTTTTTTTTTTAAAGAGGTACCGTAAAATTTTTCTTGCGGGGTTTCAAAATGTTATGCTCTGGAGAATCTTTTTTCTTGTTTTTGAATTTTCGATCGATGGAAGAAGCTGAATTTGAAATTTTTTTTCTTGTGACAGTATAATAGAGCTCTCGTTTTCTTTTTCTTCCAAAATATGCGGTTGTTTGAAAATTTTTGTAAATTTTTTTATTTTTCAACTTTGATGTTCCATAGAAGCGATTTCTATGCATTCCGAGTTTGAAAAGCTTGGGGATTGTATGATAGAATGTATAAAAATAAAATAAGCATATAATATTTTACAAACATATTTGTGTGAATGTAATTTTGTAATATATTTTTCTTCGGTAACCAATTTTTTGCGATTGTGTCGAGTTGACTTTTTTTAAATATTTTATGACTGATAGTTAGTATAAAACATTCAAATTTCATTTTACACATCTAAGCTTCCATAATAAATGAAAAACGACTCTCAATTATTAGTCACACGAATTTTTTTTTAAAATAAAATAAACCAAAATTCATACCAAGTTTAAAACCACACCATTCGCTTGCCACAACGTCGATAAATACTCCAGATATTACATTCAAAGTCTGTCGTGATCTCCGCATTTCAAAAAAGTATTCACCGAGCAAATGTAAATGCAAGCTCGAGTAACTCGTGAAACACGCATACGGAAAATCCCGCTCGCGCGCACAGCCTGGGAACGAGGACGAAGAAGTAGTTCTACAAGGAAAATAAAGAGACGCGCGCGTCTCTCTCTATAAGCTCGAAACTTGTTGCCAAGTTATATACCTATACACGTCGACATGGTAAATCCGGAAGTCCGTCACATACACACACACAGTCTTGGCAAGTTCTTGGCATACGAGTTCTCACCGTGCGCCTATAAGTATTCTTTGGCATCTCATTTTTTTTTCTTCGTTCAAAAGAAAAGAAAGAAGAAGAATAAGTCGATATAATATTCTTTATACTCACCGATGTTTTCGACACCGAGGGCATTCGCCTTGCTCTCCTTGCTCTTCTCGTCTCTGTTGCACACGTCCCCGGTGTTCTTCCACCACTTATCGTAAAGAATCTGAATCACGCCCTTCTCCTGCAGCTCCAGAATCGCCAGGGATATTTTATCACGCCACGGCGAACCTGCCATCAGATTTTTTTTTCTCTCTTTCTCTATCTTTGTCTATCAACGTTATCACCTAGTAACTCGCATTGCTACAAACGTTTTGTACAAGTACGTGCAGTGCTTTCTTTTTTTTTACGATTACGTTTCTCAACCTGTTTTTTCACTATTAAAGCATACTTTTCAGATTGGAGCGTAAATCGTTCAAATTTCAAATTCAATCGTCAACAGTTCGGATATTACACCGAACGTCACGCAGCGCTGAATTTCCAGTCGCAAATGTCAATCATCGCCGACAGGCATTATTGACAATCCGCGCGTATATATACATACATGTAACGAAAGCCTCACCCTTAGGCGTAGCAATGCCATATCCCTTGCTGTCCAATAGGCCACCAATTTTCGTGAGATTACAGTCTCTCTGCACTGCGTAATCCAACATCGTGGATTCCATCAGGAAAGCGTAATTACCCTCGAGCACTCGTTTGATACCCTCCTCGTACGAGGACACGAACACAGACGGCTGCTTTGACTCCATGTACCTCCACATCTTCTGGTACAACGCTATTTTCGAATCCTGTCGGAGAGGAAGGCAAAATATTTCGTTGCACTATGTATGACGTGGAGAAGAAGAAAAAAAAAACTTACCCTGAAAAAAGTCATAGTACTCCCACCCTCGAGTGTGCCATACGGTATGTCAGTCTGATCGGCAAGATCGGCGGCGTTCTCTATCGGTGTTATCATGCGCTCGACGGTGAGAAAAGCCGCGAGATTGGCAGTGTACGACGAGATGATGATGAGAGTGAAGAACCACCATATACCACCAACGATTCTCGTGCTCGTCGCCTATTGTACAGTCAGTTATTTTGCTTTGTACTTTGCACTTTTTTTCGTTTCGTCAAACAAAAAATAAAGGCTTGCCGCGTGTTGCATAAACGAGACTGTCGATTAGTTATAGCCGCGAGAGAGAAAAACTTTTTTTTTCAGGTGGGGGGGATGGAGAAGCAAAAGCTAGCTCTCACATTAATCATTGATCGTGCGTATATATATACACGTCTGCGAAACGACTCTCCGAGAGTTTTGCGCAGCGAGAGCTTTTGTTCGACAGTTCTTTGGCACGCGCGAGACAGTGAAAATAATGCAGCGTTCTCTTAATGCCTTCGCGCATGGATTTTTATACCGCGAGAACCCGAGGAAATGTTGCGGTTTACGAGCTAGTCGCTGTACTCTGTTTCTCAGAAATGGGATATCAAAAGGATACGTAGCTGGTTTTTTTTTTTTTGGGGGGGGGGGGGGGGGGGGGAATTTGATAAATGTTGTTTGCAAGCAAATTTTTTATATTTAAATGACTGTTTATTAAAAAAAATTGATTGATATTTTGTCTTCCAACATTGAAAATATTACAATATTTATCGAAAAGTACTTTCGTGAAAAGTAATAAGTCAAATTTTATGTAACCATTATATCCATATATCCAAGACAGTGTTGATGTTCAACATTTAAAATCAATTTTCACAATAAAAATAAAAAACCCAAATTTTCTCAAACAGCAAAGAAATACCAGTTCTCCATCGCCCCGATCAGCAGCGTAAAAGTAGCCCTCTTCCAAAAAAAAACCTGTCGCGAGCGCGGCGCGGATACTGCGCGACTCCCTCCGTGCAGTGGACCGCGAGAAATTCTCACGATGCTGCGATTGCTGGCTGACCAGTGGTCATCTCGACGACGTGGCAGGAATCATCGGAGACGTGTGCATGTGGAAACTGTTGCACACGGAGATGAGCCCCCTTAATCGAGAGACCGTATGAGGAGGGAAGGAACTGGTTTTCACCTTGTCGTCGTGTGGCTAATAGATTGTCTATGTATAACAGGTTGCATTGCAATGATAGTTGAGATGATGAAAAAGAATAACTTTTGTTCACGTAGGAATGACCGTAAAAAATTTTAATTAACAAATTTTTTTGTGAGTACAGTCTATACGAGATGGCGCGATCGTTCAATCAAGTGGGAAATATCTCCATACAGTACATTGATAACTTTGATTTAGAGCAGCTTTTACTCATGTTTGTTAGCTCATTCTATAATATATTCATTAAATTTGGCTGTGACGATTAACTTAAAAAACATAGTCATTCAAATAACCACGAACAAGCACCAACAACCAAACCAAGAGAAGAAAAAAAAAACCAGTTTCTTCCTCGAATCGTCCACACGCTGGACCACATAGATTCTCTCACGCTCCCTCCGTATCTTCTCACGCGCGGTGCGCGAACGAGGGAGAGAGAGAGAGAGAGAGAGAGAGAAAGAGAGAGAGAGAGAGAGAGAGAGAGAGAGAGAGAGAGAAGCCAAAGAGTCTACAGCAGCACGTCCAGTTTGTCAGCCTCACGCGAAACATCTCATTGGGGAGTAAAAAAAAGAGGCAACATCTTTCGTAAAAAAAAAGGAGGTGGAACGAGAGAGTGAGAGAGAGAGAGAGACATCAGCTTTTAAAACTTTGCTCGCTCAGCTTAGTCAGTAATAAAGATGCTGCTGCTCTCGGACTCGACACTTTTACGCGACGGTCGCAGCGAATAAGTAAAGTTTAGCTCTCGCAACCGCGTAATCGAGTTTTCCCTAGCTACAAATCTAACGACGGCTAAATTCCAACACATCGAGATATAAATCTCGATAACATCGTCACGCCCCGAAGTGATAATACAAGCCAACACCTTCGCGCGCGTTCCCACACACGTACAAACATATCGCAGGGGCGTCGTAAGAGGAAGGAAGCTCGTTAAAGCCAAAGAAGAAGAGCCAATATTTGACGGCAAGAGCGAGAGGGAGAAAAGCGCCGTAGATCCTGCACGGTTATAATAAGGAGCTTTGAAATTGGAGATAGTATTTGCAGCGAGCTGTAGCTCTGTGTGTGTATATATATATGTATACGTGTTACGTGTATGTGTGCAGCGAAAGCAATATTCCCGAGGCTTGCTGCGCGCCGCACCGCCTCGGCAATATCGCATTACGAGGCAAAGTCCGAACGAGAGAGAGAGAAGAGAAAGCTTCATCCCAGCAGCCCTTGCTAGCTTCGGAGGTTAGAATTATTGATCTAATATTCGAGGCGAGACTCTGTACCTCCCTCCTCCTCCTCCTCCTCCTCCTCCTACGTTGGCTCTAACGGCGACTACGCTATCTTATACTTGGGCTCTATAAAGCGACCCAGCATGCTCTCTCTCTCGTCGTGTGTATGTGTGTGTGTGCCGAACAAAGCTGCAGCAGTCCGCGGAACGACCTAAGGGACGAGAGAGAGAGAGAGAGAGAGCGAGAGAGAGAGAGAGAGAGAGAGAGAGAGAGAGAGAGACGCCGTAATTAATCGCATCTAGTATCCTGCCGAGTATAAGGCGAGAGACGTGTATCTACGTTGTTTCAGCAGGGGCAAAAGCCTCGAAGCTCTTCTCTCTCTCTCTGCCTCTCTCGATCGAACTCCAAGCCATTATATCTGAGGTAACTTTCAATCTTTTTGCTTTTGGTTCTGTCGGAGTTTCTTGAATATGTGATGTTTCACTTTTCTTTCTGAAATAACGCGTCGATGGAAATTAGTGAGAAACTATTTCTTTCGTTTGAAATGATTTGACAAATGACTGCTATTGATGCAATCAGTTTACCTGCTCTAACATTTTGTGTCAGTTGACAAAGTTTTATTAGAAAAAAAAAATTAAAAACACAGAACGTAGTTGAATTGATAGATCGGGATTGAAGCTTTTTGCAATTTGGGAACAGATATTCTTTAATAAGTAATTAAGTAATAGTAAAACTGTATTCGCTTATCCAATTCCAACCCACAAAGAATATCTATACAACTTTTCGCTCGACCAAGCCGCGATTGCCATCATCCGCGAAACTTTAGAAAACTCATCTCATCAATCATCCGTAAGCAACTCTCTATGTCTCTCACACACACACACGCTGGCGCGTTTCGCGCGCACGTGCTTGCGAACTTGGCAATTAGAGTTAGCTGCAACGCGCGTGGGTCATCAACAAAAGCAAGCCCATAAATTCCGCGACAAAGTTTTGCTTGGCGTGCGCGCGCCAAGTGTCGTCTATACATTGTCGTAGCCTAGAAAACTATATATACACACTCGCGTCATCATCATCATCATCATCATCATCATCGCGAAAAGTCAAAAGTGCGCTTGTCGTGTGTTCTCTCTCTTTCTCTTGCCTTCAAATCAACTGCGTTTACTACTCGCTCGAGAGTTGGGTTTGATTACTCGGAGCCTTTATTCCCGCAGTTGCGAGAGAGCGCGCGGGGCAAAACTCGTCGAACTTGCCCCGGTGATTACGTCAATCGTCGAAAGAACAAACTCGAGATTGGATTAAACACCCGAGCGCCAGACCGACATTTAGCGCGCCCGCGGAACCCGCCCACCTACCCGACCGGCACAGAGAGAGAGAACTGCATCCTACGTAAAGTTTGCAACTTTCTCGTTGCGCTCGATCTGCATCTGACTGCATCTACGGCTTTATTCCTTTATGACCCCTTTTCACACTCGCTGGCTATTAAGGTTGCCCTGATGGTAATTGATTCTTGGTTTTCTTTGATTGGAGGAAAAATTTCGACGGGATAGAACTTCGTCATTGATGAATGTGATACGCGCTTATCGTTCAATCGATTGAAAAATGTCTGAGTACTGTATATTGATAACTTTTTGAAACAATTCCTTTAACTTTTACTCATGTATTCGAGTGATTTTATTGTCGAAAGCTGAAAAGCTCAGTCCCAAAGTAATATTTTTCTTAAACAATGTTTCGAATTTTTCATCCAAGAACAACGCAAATAAGAATCCCCATAGCAAAAAAAAAGAAAACAAAGTTCGCCAACGAAATATCCAACTTCAAAAACAAACTCCCAAGCCAAAGAAATTACAATAAAGAAACTGGAAAACTTTGCGCAGAAGAGCCGTACACAGACACACACACACATACACTCATGGGACGCAACGAGTGTATATGCAGCGAAACGAGGAACGTACAGTACAGAGTATGGCAAACAGAAAGTCGCAGGCAAGCCTTTCTCTCGGGCGCTTCCGCGCAGTGCAGTAGCAGCGCAACAAACATACACATACACACAGAGGAATCCGCTCCTTGGAGTTAACAACGAGTATATATAGGGAGAAAACAAAGTACGGAGCGATCATTGCGAAACGCTGCCCCGCCGGCGAAACTTTACCCACGCCATCCGCCCACGACAAATAACTGCAGTACGGCGAAACGACAAGTACACAGCCGCTTACTTTGTGACGCCGCGACGACGACGACGACGACTACGAAGCTTTAACGAAGCTGCTTTTACGGGCTTTCTTCGGCCAATGTCAAAATCCGCGCGTAGCGTACGCGAGGGCTTCGCGTAATTGCACGCCGAGAAATTGTTCGATGTTTGCGGCTAAACTTTACTCTCTCTCTCTCTCTCTCGTAGCAAACTCGAGCTTTGTTTTAGTTGAGCTGGTGTACAGCCGTAGAGCCAACCGACCGAACTGCGTGCGCGTCGAGTACAGTTCTTTGCGTATCGAATTTTCTTTGTCTCGCGCGGTCGGATTAGAAAGTGCAAGTTAAAATTCGCTCGATTGGTTTTGCGAGTTGCGGGCAGTATTTGCCGCAGGGGAGGTCGCGCGTGGATGATGACATTATTCTAGCTCAACTTTTAGTAGGTCATAGTAATATATACGCAAGTGAAATTTCTCCTCTTATGATTTCAAAATTACTTCTTTTTTTTTTTAATATTCGTGATGTATTCACATTATAAAAAGCAATTAATCTTGCTTCGAACCAACGAAAGAACTCGCTATATCTATACATAACCGGCTGAGACTCCTTTATAGTCTTAATCTTACCGAGCGAAGGGTTCGATATCCATATAAATGACGCGAGGTTCACCCCATCTTGGAATTCCAATTAAAATTAAGCCAAATTCGTCGTAATACTCTGCGCTCGGGGCAACAGCAGCAGCAGCAAGCGAGACAGAGAACTATGGAAAATCTCAACGGACAACAGAGAGACACGCAACCCTTTTTGGCACCCTCGTAACAAGCACAAAATCGGGGAGGGGGTGGGGAGATGGTTAGATGTTAGTAGCAGGGATCCGCCCTCTCCTTAATTCCCAACTAAGATGGCTGCTGCACTTACTGCTTGCAGATCGATTCTCAGAGCACAGTCCCCGAGTCTGCACAGAGAGCCAGAGCGAGGATAATTTTCTCAATTTGGCCGGTGTCGCCGGCTCCCGAGGGGTTGCTCGTTAAGGGCTTGCTCGCGTACAGGAGGGGTGAGTTGCACGGAAGGTATATAAGGGCTACGCCGTAAGATAGTTTGATAGGCTTGGTTGCCGGGAGACGCAGAGAGAGCGAGAGAGAGAGAGGCCTTAGTCACCTCGGGGCTTACTAATGCCCAGAAAGGATGGCCGCGTTCGCGTCGTCGCTTATAAGCGCCCCAAGGATCTCGGACGGCTCGTGGCTGTCGTACTATATACACGTGTACATTGTATATAACCGAAACTTGTGTGCCTTGTTGTTCTATCCCACGTATCAAAGGATTAAACAACTTAGTTGCGATATAAAGCCAAAAAGACTTTTTTTTTGCGATTGTAAAGAAGAAGAAGAATAGCCATGAAAAACTTTGACGCGATATCGCGCATGATCGTTCATATACATAGCCAATCGAGAATTCAGGAAGCATCCTTCAAACTTGCTTGCATCGGTAGCAGCAAGCTCGTCGTCGTCGCCGACCTACTCCACTCCACGTGGGCCGATACATAAAATGCAAACGCGCGTCGAGCGATAAATAAGTTCGTCCACTTCGGACGCTACTATATACTATATCTCTGCGAGCGCACCCATC
Organism: Galeopsomyia nigrocyanea; assembly: GCA_035047105.1. Classification (NCBI taxonomy): domain Eukaryota; kingdom Metazoa; phylum Arthropoda; class Insecta; order Hymenoptera; family Eulophidae; genus Galeopsomyia; species Galeopsomyia nigrocyanea. Next base: position 5,531,406 of record JAWWMK010000032.1, on the reverse strand, counting down.
CTCGCGTGAAAAGTCAATTTCCTCTGTATAGACTCGCGCTCGTATCTGCTCTCGTCGCGAAGGATACATAAGGGAGGAAACAACGACGCGACGTGTGTTTGCTGGTTATACGTTTGAAACTATCTATCGATGATCGATGGAAGGAACGTCAATCGGTTCGAGAGAAGGCAAAAGCTCGCGCGCTAACTGTTTATCTTCGTGTGTATTTATGTGTGTTTGTGTGTATATGTACGTGACAGATAGATCGCGGTTACGCCGCAGATACTGATTTGCCGAAGTAGAGCGAAATGCGAGCGTCGTTACGGAAACTTGCCGCGCGGCGACATACAACTGCTCGTCGCTGGTGTTATTTTATCGATATATAGTCGCAGACGCGAGCTTGACTTTCCGATCGATTCTCGTGTATGTATTTGTATTCTATTTACAATGTGTCTCGTTAGACTCGTACCTGTCGATCGTTTCTGTCGTACTGCTTTGCGTGTATTATTAGAGTAAGGTTGAAATTAAAAAAATTAGTATACTTCATCGAATTCTCAATCTTTGCCCAACGAATTACGAGTACTTTCTTCAATCGCAGAACAACTTGCAACAAAAATGATCTTTGAATCCGCTCTTCTCGCATTATACGCTTCAAACGAATCTAACGTTCAAACGTCGAAGCGAGAAAGCAGCTCGCACAGCAAACATCGGACTCGCAGCGCGAGAAGAGTCGGATAGCGGAATTCACACGTACATCCCTTGCTCGAGGGAGGTATCCTCTCGCTCGCGCGTCCAAACGATCTCTCTCTCCCTCTCTCTATACTATATAAGGATGCGCGCAGAGAAGCAGCAGCAGCAGCCGTGAGGCATCCTGTATAGAACAGTTTTACCGATAAGACCGCGTTGTGGAGTTTAACAGCCTCGACGCGCGCTACCGAAGCTAAAGCTTATACCATAGGTATATGTATAGCGGAAGGCGAACGTACTTGCGATGCGGCTGGCATGCATATAACGAGTATCGGTGGAGGGGTGGGGAAGGGGGAGGACTGCCTTATCCGCGCCGCGAATCCCGAACTACGGCACGTAGAGCATCTTTCGCCCTTAGGAGATTCATGGCTTGTGACACTCTCCACAGGAGCAAGCCTATCGCGAAATTTTGGCTCGTTTCGCGCGATTTATTGGAATTTTGATGGATCTATTAAACGCAGCGCAGAGAGAGAGAGAGAGAGAGTAGCGAGTTCGATGATAAAGATCGAGGTTTGGGTTTTGGAAGTAGATCGAGGAAACTGAGTTCTCTGCGACGCGATGGTGGATGTTTTTGAAATTAAATTTGAATTTTTAAACAATACATTATATTATCAAAAACTATTATTTCTGTGAAAATGATTTTAAGTAAGAAAATTACATTAAAATTCAAAGGTAAGACAAAAGAAAAGTTCATCAAGAGCGAAAACGTTCTTTTCTCGAGATATTAAAAAAAGAAGAACGTCAAACATTTGCCAAGTACTTCCAAGAAGATAAAACCAACCGGTCGACTCGAGAGAGAAGAAGAAGAAGAAGAAAAAGACATATCGCGGAAAGAAGGGCACTCTAAAAGCTCTAAAAGAAGTCATATCTCTCCCTCGCACCAGAGATCCTCCGTTATAATAGCCTCAATAATTCAAAGGCCAGCATTTATCTCTCGCGCGAGAATGGACGATAAAAAAAAACAAAGAAGAAGAAAGAATTTAGCCGCGCGCTCGTGAGTTCTTATCTCTAAAACGCTCGAAGAGGAGGAAGAAGAAGAAGAAAGCATCAAAAGGGGAAAGCCGTAAATCTCTCGAGACGACCGCAGAAGCAGCAGCATACCCCACCGACTTAAGCCAACCATGCGTCACGGAATAGTAGTAGTAGTAGTAGCATATAGCTCGTACATACTAGCAGCCGCTTCCACGGGTGGTGGATCGATAACGATGAGGAGGAGGAAGAAGCGACTTCACTGCGCAGACGCGCGACCAGCAAATGTTTTCGCAAAAATCTTAGCTCGCCCGCGCGCAGGGGATAGAGAAGCCGTATAGCGTACGCTGTCTAAGGATTCAGCCTTATACACGGACGTAGAAGGTGGGAGACGGACGGACCAACGAAGGGGAATATCGTCGCGGACCTTAGACGCGCAGAGGCGTGGCTTTCGCACCCCCTTTTTCTTGAGCTGTGTGCACATGTACAACTCGAGATTAAAACTCGCGATTCTTCCGTCGAGATGAGCTTGCAAGCTCGAGACGTTCTTTGTTTTTCACCTCCTTGCGCTTCTTTTTTTTTTCTTCGTTATACCTGAGATGCACGCCTTTTTTTCCGCACCATTACCTTTACTTTCTTCACTCTTCTCTCTTCTTTCGGTTGCGATTTTAAGACACTGAGATTTAAAAAAAAAACAAAAATTGCTGAAGAATCGAATGAAGACAATGGAGAAGCAAAACGAGCGGAGAGACGCGCTTGAAAAGAGATGCTTTTTTATCGAGGACACGAGAGAAAACTACGGGCGTGGAGCGCAGGCCGCCGTAGTAGCCGCCGCCGCAACGCGGGCGCTTCCTTTTTTTTTCTCTACGGCGCATGCGGGTCAGCTGACCGCGCCGCGCTCTCTTTCGCACATGCTGTATATATACATACATACGTACGTATACGTACACGTGTGTAGTACGTGGCTATCACACATGGAGTTAGGCAGTCTCAATCGAATTTACGCGCTTTACTCCCTTAATCCGGAGAAAGTGAATTTGGCATAGCGTTTAGAGGCTGTAGTACAACGTAGTTCTTTTCCTTCTTCGAAAGTGTGTGAAGTTCGATTAGACTAACAAATGTAAGTATTTCAATAAAAAAAATTTATATTTTATTATTTTTCTTTCACGCGCAACGCTAAACTGCATATTACGAGCAAACGAGAAAACCAAACGCTCATCAAAACGCACGCGAGCGTACGTGTATACATAAATACAGCAGCAACATACAGACCCATCAAGCCGTATAGTCGAAAATCAGGCATCAAGCGCACATCAGCAGTAGGCGCCGCGCCGCTTGCTCGCTGTGCTATTTGCAAATTCTGCTATTATTCGCGAGCGGGCGCGTGCACGGAAAAGTCGAAATATATACAAATCAGAAGCGCGCAAGCTCTCGCTGCTGCTGCTGGGCGCAAGTATAATTCAGGGCTTGCTGGTTTGGTCTGCTGCATGTATAAACAGAGAGAGTGAGAGAGAGAGAGAGAGAGAGAGAGAGAGAGAGTGGTGGTGGAGTAGGGGATGACTCTCGTGCATGTTTGCACGGAAGCGCGTTCATACATTTCAGTTACATTGCCGCAGACGTCATCGGATGTGTTGACGGGAAATACGAGCATAACTCAAGCGGCACTGCTGCTGCTGCTGCTGCCACTACTGCTGCTGCTGAAAATCCGTTCCTCCCCCTCACCTCCCTCGCGCCCATCTCTCTTGTCTTTCTCCCATATCCTTCGTACTTGCATTAACTCGCGTTCTCTCTCTCTCTCTCACGTGCTCTGCCTGACTGATGACGTCATTTCCTTCAACAGTAGTGGATGTCTTGTACATCCCCGCTGGACGCGTGCGCGAGCATTTCCACACATGCGGCCTCAAATTAAGATTGGCCAACTCGACTTTCCCGCGCGACAGATGTGACTTTCCGTGTCTACCAAGGTTTATCTTGGTAATTGTAGTTGTAGGTGAAATGAGAAATAACAAGTGGTGAATTAATGAACAAAGAGCCCAGAGATTGGTAAAAAAAATTTTAGCAAGTAGAACAAGTCGATAATGGTCAGACGGTTGAAAAAAAATATCAAGGGCGAAGGATGTCAACTTTAAGTAGCTATTCCTATATATGTAGATTATTCACCGAATACCTAAGTGTACATTACGTAAATAATTAACGAATCGATAAGATCAAGCAGGGTAGTAAAGCCGAAGCTTTTAAAACAACAACAACAACGACAACGACGACAACCACGTCATCAACTTTAAGCGCGACATTCTTCCTAATCGAAAGTCGTAAAAGGTGGAATTGCCGTGCACTTGGCTGGCGTATTTCGAGCGCCAAAATACTTGGCCATGGGGCAGCGTTGGAGATAGTTTACGGTCGCGTAAAAGGGCCGAAATCGTCCTTCGAGTTACGAACTCCGCGTCTTTACACGCCTCCTCACTTTCTCATCAAGACGGCTTTTACGCTCCAGCGATTTATGTATGCGCGTGTGTGTCTGTGTTTCCAACGAAACGACAGACACGTTTCGTAATTCTCATTGTTTCGGCTCTTAATGCCGCGGTGGCTGAAACTTAGCTTAATTAGTCACTGTTGCGTAAACTGATCTGACGCTTTTGCCGAGGGAGAGAATGTAATCTGATTTCTAAGCTTGCAGACCTCTTGGTTAATGCCCTTTTGATACTTTTAACGCGATACACATGTCAACTCTTTCTGTATTAATCGGTGGTGGTATATTCATCGTTATAGAATTATTTCGTAAAATTCTCTTCCGCATCAACAACAACAAAAGCTCTGATATTTAGCCAGCAACAGCAGCGTACAAGTTCGATAAAGTCTTTTTTGCCGATTTTGCCCTTTAGATCGCAGGTTTGTAATTAACAAGAGGTCGAGAGGCAGTCGTGTTGGCAAAAAGTGCGTGGCTCGAATACAATCTCGTAAATTTACTAAAGCGGGGCCGCCACCGCCACAGCGCAACGTCGCAAGAAAGTCTACGTCGTATATATATACATATAGCGAGCAAGCCTTCTGTTTTGCTACTGGGTAAAGTAATACGCTGCGCTCGGTGAAAATCAATTTATACCGCGAGTCGCGACGCCGAGGGACAAACAATCGGAGATATGATGAATTTTACGCGCTATCGGTGGAATTGAGTTTACGAGTTTTTCATCTATTTTGGCTGTACTGGATTTTGGGATGGATACGATACAAAAAGTTTGTGTGGAGGCGATATGTATACTTGTTCTCGATAACGAAGAATACGATAGATTAAAAAAAATGTTTCTCAAAAATAAAACATTACATTTAATAAAAACTTACTGGTTTATATATTAAAAACTGGTTCTAACTTTCTCGACTCTCACGCAAAAAATCAAAGATTTGCAAAACCACCGAGACAAAGTTCACCCAATAAACCCCGCATTATTATTTTTTTTTCTCACGGCTAAATACAGCTTTGTACAGGGGTATTTTCAGTCGATTAAATACGCTCTCGGCTATACAGAAGCCAAGCGAGAGGAGATGAGGGGTAGGCAGGAGGTGGAGGCATCGAAGCGATAAGCGTTAACAAAGGAGCAATCTATAACAATTGTTCGAAAAGTTTCGCAAGCCACAGCAGCAGCAGCTAAGCTCGAATAAGCTTCCAACTATTAATTACAAATACACTCGAGACTATACTTACCGCCGATATAATCCTCATATAGGTAATACCAAAACACTTTCACTTCTTCTTCTTCTTCTTTTTTTACCATTCGGAATAAATATACGAGTCAATGAGAATGCAAATTGATTAAACTTTACCTACGCGGTACAAGCAAACTTACAACGCAAGCTCGCGTGCAAATACACAGGTACAAATCAGAACTTATAAATACCTACGCATACACCTCTAACTTCCGTAGCGAGAGCAAACAAACGCGCGCTCGTTGCGTCGCCAAGCAATACACCTAAACAAAGAAACATGCGCGTGCGGGTGGAGAGGGTTTTCATGCAGATTAAGAAACAAGGGTGATGTTACAATTTCTTACGCTGAATTTTCTTATATATTATATACTATACAGCTACAACCGGAAATACGTTATATAACCCAACACCCGTGAATCATATTTTAGTGGTAGTTGTAGTAGTAGTAGTAGTATATGCTCGAATGGCTTGGCTGCTAGCAGAGGCCGCGATTAATTGCCTCTCGCCGCAGTTGAATGGAATTTATTAACGTATATACGGACTCGCGCGCGAAACTCGCCAGCCGCGGACTTGTACCCCGGCCGCGTATACTGCAGGACCACTTGCTTTTGCAGCAGCAGCAGCGACTCTCGACTGTTCTGTGTTCTAGGCGTGTACATGAGGCCAACTAAGTTCATGACGTTATTAATGAACTGATTTGTGGCTTGGCCAAGTTATTTTTTCAGGAGATTCTTTTTTTTTTTATTTGCCGTTGCGGTTGTTTTAGTTTTGCAGATGTGGGTTGAGAAAGAAAATGGTTAGCTACGTTGCGTGAGTCGTGTTGGAGATGATAAATGCGAATTTTAAATTGGATAAAAAGACAAGTTTATCTTTATTCTTCTACAACTTGTTGAATGTGGCACTCGAGAATGTTAAAAGCATTTTGCATTCATTATCTTTTTAATTCATTCGAGCATCGTTTAAAATCATCCAAAAGACATCGAACCATCTCGTCGTCATCTCTCTTTACTACACACCACATAAACGATATAACCAATTCGACAGCTAAGTAACGATCGCCGTCGTTCGCGTAAGTGTGCAAGATCGTAAAGGATCCTCGCGTTTCAATATTTACGTACAAGCCGTGTATAAATGCCTCGTTCCTATATCGATCAATAGCGAGCGTGTGTGAGGGAGAGAGATGATGGTGAGAAGGGAATACAGCGAGTGTGGGAGTCCGCTAGGATATCTTTCCTGACCCTTGTCTCGAGCTTTAGCCAGTCTTCAAGGAAGCGAGACAGGCGCGCCTCTATCCTTCTGCGGCATGACGTGGGTTGCCGAGCGTCGTCTGTGTGTATGTATGTCTTCCCGAGCGAAAGGGTTAGAGCTGCTAAGGCTGTTTGGCTATTATATCGCGTTGATTCGATAAATAAAAAAGAAAACTAACTTCGATTAAAATTGCACGAACAAATAATATAACGCAGGTATCGCTCTCGCAGAATCAATAAACGTTATTATGCACACTTGCAAAGAGCGAGCGAGCGAGTAGAGTAATGAGAAGTCAATTACCTCGCGCTGACGCTAATTGACTTTCTCTCGGCGCGCGCGAGCGCTCACAGCCGAGACAGTCGATCAATTCATAACGACCCAAACCCCCCCTCAAAACTCGAATTACTTTTACGAGCTCCTTCCGAAAGCGAGTCACGAACTCTCACTCAAACGTGCTTCTATACTACCATCTACTTATCCTCTTTTTCGGCAATGTAAGAATGCATCGAGAAAAAAAAAAGATGGTGTTACAAAACTTATTCTCATTTTAGGGATACATATTATAGTAGTAGTTGTAGTAGAGATAGTGAGAAGTAGCTTGTGCGCAATGGAAAGCGAGGGAAACGTTTCCTAGCCCCGGCAAAAGCGATTAATTACTTTGAGCAATTTGCTCACCAACTCCACTCAGCTCTCTCTCTCTCCCGTAGACCGACACTATTCTCGTTTCTCCGGAGCCGCTGCCGACGCCCTTCTGTATCTCTTCTCGCGTGTGTGTATATGTACTGAGGATTGTCTGTGTGTCCGTGTGTGTTTGTTACCCGTCCGCGCGAGGAATGCGATTGTACCACGGAATTTTAATTTATATGTAGTTGCTTGCCTGCCTGCTTGCTGCGTGCGGCATTGGGACGTTTTATACGATGTTTCTCTATGGACTATCTCGACCGTGCAGCTCGATTTTAATTCTTTCTTTTTTGGGGCAGTTGTTGATTTTGATTGAGTGTCGAATTGATATATAGCATCGAATAAATTCGCGGTATGTTTGCAAGCTCGCTAATCGATTGACGAGTGTCCATTAGTAGATTAGCCAACGATATGGTCAGACGTGAATTGCATACGCGCTTATATCCACGGAGAGTAGTTTAATTAATTGAACGCGTTATATCGAATAGTTATATATTTGAGAGAGAAAACCCAATAGAAAAGTTTTTTAATCTAGCATTCGACGCTACGAATATAAACGACGGGCGATCGAACGACTAACGACGCAATATCAAGCATTATCGTTAAAACGCGATGTACGCGCGGGTTATAAGAAGCAATGAAAATTCCATCGACATGAATCTCAATATAACGGCCTCGTGATCGCAACGGTGTGATGTCGGATAAGTGTCACTGAACGTCCACCCCGCGCTAATGCATACTCAATCGACTTTTGCTCTCGTGCGGTGGCGCGAAGAAAAATTACCATGCGAATGATCGCGCGGGCTTTCTTTTTTTTTTTCTTTTTTTTTATATGCTAACGCGATTCTGTATACTCTGGCACGCTAACCTGTGGCTAAAGGATTACTACTTCATTGCTGATTATTAAACCACAAGCTGACCAACACCCGGCGTGGGTATGTATAGGCTTGTTGAAATAAATGAACGAATGGCGCTTTGCATTTTTTTAAGGTTGATTTGAAATCGTGATGTGGTTCTTTTTTTTATTTCGAAATAGATCAGTTTATTTGTAATGTCAGAGTAGTCCGGAATGATAGAATATTTTTTCTAGTTAAAAAGAAACGCAAACAGTATCTAAGTCAATCTCAAATATTCCAATCGAATCCATGACCTACGCGAAACAAACAAATCAACTAAATTTATTTGTCTTCCATAAATCAACCAAACACCGCAAGTATAGTAGCCGGTATATATACACAATGTATAAATTGGCCCCAGCTCTCTCGAGCGCAGGCAAATAAGCAAATAACCCGGTTGGATGTTAAAATAATGAGATTTATAATTAGCAAGACAGATCCCTGAGTTAATTTAGAGACGCTATATACGCTCGCTCCTCTCTTTCTCGCCTATATAGCATCCCTGCGCCGACCACAAGAGGTGTGCACGCGAGCTCTCTCTCTCTCTCTCTCTCTCGCCTAGTTCTATGCTCTCTTGTCTGCTTGCGGTGCACAAGCGCCTGCTCGCCCAGCTATACGAATACTGCCGAGAGAACTATAAAACAAGTTATTTATGCATGATTATTCGCGCCCTACTTCGGCTTAGCGAATTATATATACGCGAGAGCTACTTTCGCGGGGAGTGAATTTTTGAGTCTTTCGTTGTTTTATATCTTGCGGCTGCAGGGTTGTTCGTTGAGACAAATTTTCATCGTTGTCTTTGCGATTGTATTGCTGTAATTTGGATTGTTTTATAGCTTTGACATTTTTTACAACTACTTTTTTGTAACTATTTTGTAAATTTTTTAAACTAATTTTCTTTTCATTCATGTCGATCAATCAACAAAATAATTGAATTTAATTCAATTCATTATTATTTTTATCTGATTTGACAATGAACCAATCGATGAATTTAGATGGTGGTTTTATTATGACGGCGTAGCAATTTGTCGAAATTATGATTCTACAATATTGCTAAATGTCAATACTTTGAAATGTAGTGTATCGTATTCTACACAGATGGCTTTTATACCACGTATTTTAAAAGTACGCTATTAGCTGCTAAAACAACTAAAATAATAATGTTATTATATCGAATGAATTTGAGAATTGTTACAATTTTTTTTTGGCTTTCTGTTCTGATTGAATTTCATGTCTAAGTTTCATGTGAAAAATAACTAAATCATCAAAACAGAAAAACATTGCAATTGAAGTAATCGCGAACAAACAAAAAAAAAGAAAGAAAACTTCACCAGTCATCTTTCACAAGGCAGACAATAGCCGCGCATATCCGCAACGACAAAGGCGTCGTCGTCGTCGTCGGCGGAGAAATGTCTTACTTTCCCCTCTCTCGCTGGCTCTCCGGGTGTCTTTTCTCCACGTATCGAAGGGGTAACACAAGCCACCACCGCCACCGCGGCCATCTTGCAAATACACAGACACAAGCGCCCGCCTCTCCTATACCCCCATTTAATCCCCCTCCTTTTGACGTTAGGCTATACGTATACATATATCCCCCACAGTGTCTTATGCATTACCCCTTCTACGAAGGAAGCGGAGAAGTTAGAGAGAGAGGAGGGGTGTATGAGAGACTTTCTCGAGAATAAGAATCGAGCGAGAGAGAAGAGGGAGGGAAGCTAGCTATCTCCTCGAGAGCTTCCGTCGTCGTGGCTTCTGCATAATTTCTTCTTTAACGTCTCTTCTCTCTCCTTTTTTTTTACTTTCTATCTCTGGGAAAGTTTTCTTTTATTAAAGGGTAGATGAGCCTCCGGCCTTCTTGTTCCTTTTGCGGATGAACACTTGATTCTTTTGCTCTCCGTGCTTTTGTTATTCGTGACTTTTGTGCTTGTCATTATTGTAGTTTATGGAAATGAAAATAAGAGATACATGTACTTGTTATGTGCTTGACGAGCTACTTGCATTGTCTGTGTTGGCTGAGAATGAAAAGAATCGTAACGAGTCTTTTTGTGTTGCGAATCATTTCTGTATTAATTTTTTTTTCTTTGTTTTGCGACTCTTTTCTGCGCAATTTCAATGTTTCCACGTTGACGTGCTTTCACGTAACAAATAAATCACGTTGTAGGTCTCGAAGAGATAATTAAAAATATTCATCTCTCAATTACGCGCCAGAAATAAATATGCAAATAACGTAATCAAAAATTTAATTTCACGATCACCACATGAACGATATACGATACGTGATCGCACGCGGTGCTCAAGTCGTGCAGTTGATGAAAAATTTCTTTCTTTTTTTTTTCGTCGTCAAGGAAATCGTCACGTGCAATAAACGCTGCGCGCACACACGGTCGCGTGTGGAATACGTGAAAAGGCGGAAAGAGAGAAGGCACGAGTTCATATAGGTGAAAGCGAAAGAGGAAACGGAAGAGGAGCTAAAAAGGGAGAGGGTTTTTGGATGGGATGGAGGCAAATGGGCAATGCTGTATAGGCGCTGGAATGTCCTCATTTCCTAGTATTCGCGTGCGTGGCCTTTTCTCTCCACACACCAGCTCCCTACCTCCCGAAGATACGCGGAATTCGGCAATAAAGATAAGAACCTTTGAGCCAGAGCGCGCTCGGACGGACAATTGGATTCGCGCAATTATCGGGGGCCGATCGACTTAACAGAGAGAGAGAAAGCCGATCGAATTCCAACGGGGATTCTCGGATAATCCAGCGAGCGAGCTTGCGCGCGCGCGCTCTCTTAAATGAGATGCAGACCGCCTCCGCGCCGCGCGTGAATTTTCGGATGGCGCGTCATTAATCAACTGCACGCGACTGAAATTACCGGGGGATTGGAGGTGGGATGAGCTCTTTTCATTTTTTGGATTTTTTTTTTGCAGGTGAGAGTTTGACTTTCAATGCAACGCTTTCTTTTATTCTGAGCAAAATATATGTGTCACTTTTATTGAAATCGGATTTTATTGAAAAGTGTAACTTAACAGTCCTTCTAATGTGGATGAGGTACGAAGAATTAATAAACAGAAAAAAGATCCAGTATTTAACGACTTTCTTTTCACGAGTTACATAAAGCTAATGCATGCCGTTTTGTGTAATTTCTGTACATATCGTGAAATCCATCTATGAGCTGTGATTAGAAGTAATACTCAGAAACCATCATTTCTAATCACAGCTAATAGAGGGATGTCAATGTAACTGTTCAACTAGAAGAATGTCTGTTCTATGTAAATATATTTTGATACTTGAATTATTAAGTTATTATAAAACGTTGGGTATTTAATTAATTCTTATATGGAAATTATAATAATAATTAAGGATTATCGATTCCCCAAAATGTATTCATCTGTAAAACCTCCCATTTACCCCATCAAAAAAAAATACAAATAATCAAATAATCATCATCACTAAAAATCCAAGAACGATCTTTTCAATACACATCCGAAAGCTTCACACACGAGTAAGCAAAGCACGCTCGCGAGTAAGAGAGAGAAACAGAGAGAGAGAGTAGTTGTGTCGGTCGAATTCATACATAAATCTGCATCATCGCATATACGCGACTCTGGAGGCAAGTTGGCTATTCCTCGGTGGATGCATCGTCGGCAGCAAGCAGCAGAAAGCTCTGGAGTATCGGAAGCTTGCCTTCATCTCGAGTCTCTGTGGTGCAGCAGCAGCAGCTGCAGCTTCGAAGTTTCCTCGAGCCTTTGACGTGGTCGCTTTTAGAACCTTCTCTCTCTCTCTCTCTCGCTCACTCACTCATGGATTAAATGCCGTGGGCTGTGTAAGGACGCGTAAGGATGCGCGCCTCTCGGCTGCTTCTAGCCGCAGGTGAAGGAGAAGTCATACTCTCTCCGTGTGTATATGTCTAAAAGCCAACGAGAGAGACTGAGAGAGAGAACGGCGATCAATACCGCAGCACCTCGTCTACAGCTTCTATAGAGACGCTCCGCACACATACACACGAACCGGCGATATTTTATGCGGCGCGATATGCATATTTCGGCCGAGCGCGCCACTGCCGCCACTGCTGCTGTTGCTGATGCTCTATCACATACGCCTAAGAGAGAGTGAGAGAGAAAGGCTATTGTCTGAGAGGCTCAAGGCGCAAAGCTTATTTCCTTGATGGTTATATTAGGCTCGATCGATGTTATCTTCATAATTAGTTTTTTTTTTATTGAAAAGCTGATTTCAGCTTTATTAGCTTATATATTTTAGATGTGCTAAATATTTTCTTATTTCGATAAAAAAAGCTGTAACTGATGGGCTAAAAACTGTAGCGTTATATGTCTTATTCAATAACTGTCGTCGCCTCGTCAATCAACTTATTATTAACCAGATTTTCCAGGTCAGCTGTATACATATATTGATAATATTTCAGTCTGTCTCGGAGTACTTCTACATAATTGAGAGACTCGATGGAATCTATACTCCTTTCAATCAGCAATTTCAAAATTCCACGCGAGGAATTATCCAACTCCAACAATGCATAAACCACATGCAATAAGACTTGAAAACCCTAGCAATCCACATTGCACGAAGAAAACGTCGAGGGGAGATAGAAGGTGAAGTGCTATAGTCGAGTAAGAGAGAGAGAGAGAGAAATAGGGGTGGAAACATCCCCCAAGGAGCCGATCTGCTGTTGCCGCGGCCAATGGATGCCCAACTCGCTCTATTCGCGAACCCTTTCGCTTCCGCCACTGCTGCTATATACCTTTCCTCCTCTTTCCTCCTCCTCATCCCCGTCGTCGACGACCACAGAACGATCTTATGTGCGCGATTCAAAGGGAAATTCAGGTACGCCTCATACCTCTACCTTCTCTATAAGCTACCGCTCGAGTCTGAATGATTCATTAGCGTAACGAGACCGAGTCGAGAGTGAGAGAGAGAAAGAGGATAAAAAAAATTTCTAGAGATTCCAAGAATCCCGAGGAAAACGTCTGATTGAGTCGCTGAAGTACGCCAATCAATCGGATGAGTGCGCGCGCGAGTTTTTCTTTGAGGCTCTCACGAGGTATTCAGAGATGGGATTTAATGATGGATCGATAGGTCCCTCTTTTTTTTCTCTTCCGATTATGGAAAAAGAGAAACTTTTTTTCTTTCAAATAGAACTATCTTTTTATATAAGTTTGAATACACTTTTACAAAATCTTTTATTCATTCTTCTTCTTACTCTTTCATCACAGCTAATTTAACATTCAAAAATTATGTGTATGTGCTTTCAGAATATAACATCCTTCAAGAATAACACAACAAGCCGCATTTTTATGCAGAGAAAGCTTGCCAGGCTTATTTGACTCGGGAAGGTAGCAGCAGCAGCAGCAAGGGTAAATTAATGGAAAAGAAGGTGTAATAAAGCGCGCCGCGAATGAGATTGCGGCGAGAAAACTGCACGGAGAGTCTCGCGGGGCCAAAGGGCAAAAACTTCTCGGACGGAGAAAATAGATTTTTTCTCATATTATACCGCACACACCAGCGCAGGCACCTTGGATAACTTTTCTTTTTTTTTTCATTTTCATTAATTTATATTTCAGCCAAGTTGCGACTTGCGTGGGTGACGTTAACTTTTCCATCAGACGGGTATGCCGAGTGAATTATGAAATTGTGATGAAGTTATCAATTTCTTTTTATTTTAAATGAATTATCAGTTTTTTTATAAATTGTATGTTTATAAAAAATTATACTCTCACGATTTAATAAAGCTAATCATCATAATACCTCTATAAGTAATTTCACGTGAAATACGTAAGTATAACAACATGATAATTCGGCATTAACAGAAATCACCTGCCGACAATCTCTGTACAGCAAAAGCCACGGGCAGGCGGCGGCGGCGGCAGGAGGCGCACGAGAGAGGCGAAAAGGGACGACGTCGAAATGCAGTGTGAAAAGGCCGCGTGAATGAATGGAGAGCGAGAGCATGATAAAGAGGCGCCAAGAAAGAGGATGTATAGCACTACTATACGAGAGAGCATATCCCTCAGAGCAAGAGCGAGTGAGAGAGAGAGAGCAAACGGACGGAGGGGGGTGAAAAGATAGAACGAGGGTTGCGCCGTTTCATTCATGAAAGGTGTTTTATTGCGGATGTACAATGCTTGCCGGAAGGAATAAACCTGAGGCAAAAGTCTGACAGTTCCAAGTGCCCACCGGATCTCTCTCCTACATGTTCGTGCGCTGTATGACGTTCGCTCTATTATCTCCAAATGGACTCGTGCACCTTGCCCGCGCGAGACAGACAGAGCGAGGAAGAGAGAGAGAGAGAGAGAGAGAGAGGCAAAATTTAACCAGGCGAATGCAGGAAGACGACACTTTGTTTTACAGGCGCGTAACTACGACCTCTAATGTCCACGACGAAGCTTTTCGCGGGTGATTGAGCTTTTGTTTGTTGGCCTCTCTTGATTATTCTATTACTGGCTTGATAGCGATTTGGGGCTGTGTTTACATAATTGTTAAAAGAGAATGTATTTCTTTCTTTTTAATTAAGATTTGAAAATGAATTCGATAAAACTGAAAATTTTATCTCCCAAGTGACTTTTCTCGTCTTTTCAAGATAAAATAATGAAATTATAGCGAAGCTATTGAAAGCTCTAGTGAGCTAACAAGAGAAATTCTATTGGACGTCGGTGTTGGAATGGCGTACGCTAGCGTAACTTAAGACGCCGCCACGCCCCTCTATAGTGACCTTAAATCCAGCACCACCTATATACTTGTGTGTGTATGTGTACATCGCCCCTTAGTTCGCTTGCCCCTTTTCTCACCTCCTCCCTCTTCCACTTATCCCCCTGCTACTCTCGCTACGCTTGGGCGTCTGACCTCTACCCCCCTTTTCCGTCTTTTTGCCACAGCTGCCTTAGCTCCGAGCGCTAGAGCGTCTGAGGGGTGTCCACCACCGAACGGGGGATATTCCACTGCGTTTTTGGACAATACTTTTACGGCGACTCGTTTTTTTTCTTTCAGAGAATTGAATTTCTTGAAGGTTTTTTTAGGGAGATTCGATGCGATGGAGTGGGTGATTGATAGTTTGCGAGTTTTGATGGGGATTTTTGAGTGAAGTTTAATTTTTTAATTTTTATATAACATATTGTTCAGTAATGAACAAAATAATTATCTAAATTATTCTGGTAATAAGCATATTGATGTTTTATCATTTTGTTGAAATTGTAACTTTTAAATTGAAGTGATTGACTATTATTGATAAGAGTCAGTACTCAAAAAGTAATTCATTATATTTTACACAGGTGGCTTGATGCAGTATGTACTATTATATTGTAATATCAGCTGCTAAAAGAAAGTAAAAATAACGACTTTTTATGGAATGAATTTAAGATTTTGCTATTGTACTTTCAAAATTAGTACATTGAGAATAAACTCAGATAGAGCCCCGGTTGAAAAAGAGCACGTGTTCTTTTGGAAAACGGGGCACGTGCCCCTTTGTGTCAAAAAAAGCACGTGCCCCCGGG
>JAWWMK010000032.1:5503309-5515594 GCA_035047105.1 Galeopsomyia nigrocyanea | reverse complement strand
GTAACAAGTGTGCCAAGTTTGAAAAAAATCGAAGATATCAATGTTTCAGAGTGATTGAAATAGCCAAGAATTACCCACGACTTAAGTCCATTTTCATGATTTTCCTTTATGTGTTTTTAAAATTGGAATAAAATGAGATTGGTAAATTGTTTTTGAAATTAATTTCAAGCTAAAATTAACAATAATTGCAACAATTTTAACCAACCCGTCGAAAGTAATTAATCAGTATTGCATTTTTATTCCAATTTCAAAAAGACATAAGAGAAAATCACCAAAATTAGTCGTGACGCCGGGAAGCCACAGATTTCATTATTTGCAATCAAGAAGTCAAAAAAGCCTTGTATTTTTATCAATGTCACTTTCCTTCGGAGTTTCAAGTTGTCATACAGCGACAATATTCACCAACAATATCCTCATAATTTAATATTGACTCGTGAAATTTGATTGAACATTATTTCTAAACAACAGGTCACGAGTGTAAAAATAATTCTCATTATCAACCATAGATGCTGAAACCCTGATATGTCTTGTATCAGGATTTTCAAAGCAAATGAAATATATAATATATAAGGAGGGTTATTTAATTAAATAGTTCACGCAGTTGGGATCGATGTGTATATTGTACCTATAATTCTTATAAAAATCCTTCTCATTAAACCATTAGTAACCGCTACCTAAAATAAGTAAAATGTCATGTAAATCAAATAAACCGTCGAATATCAAATATAAAATTCAAGATCATCGCGTCTCCAGCAGCATGAGTCGCAGCATCGTCAATGAATCGCGCGGAATCTACAATATATTCGAACGTCAATCGCAGAGCCGCACAAACAGAGTAGAGAATCGCAGTGTCCTTTAATAGAGCCATTGTAAGACGGGGTCGCGCGCTTTTGGCTTTCTGAAAGCTCGCGCGGAATGCTTCCTCTCTCTCTCTCTCACACACACACTACCGCCTTCGAGCTAATTTATGGAAAGCCTTTTTCGGTGTGCGCTCTTGTCGCGATGCTTTCTATACAGATATACTCCAGCCGCGGGCAGATTAATTCGAATGAAGTCCTTCGCTCGATCTCGTCAGCTGGCGTTGAAGGAATCCATTAGTACACACGGAACTCCTTCCGTGGCTTTTGTGTTAGGGATAATAAGCCGGCATTGTCGTCTCTCTCTCTCAATGCGCGTGCGAGGGTATAGTTACGATCTACAACTCGCGTCTTCGCGCGTGCAGAGCCAATGACTGACCTTATTGTTTGGCGGCTGGTGTGCGTTGCTTGCGGGATTTTCAGCCCCGCGCGCAGCGATAACGCAAGCCGCAAAGCCTATATCGAACATCATACAGGCGCCTTCATATCGGACCCGCAAGCTGCTTTTCTTATGAGCTGAACGAGCTCGAGCTTCCATCCCTTCTAACTCTACTTCACCGCCGCCGCCGCCGTCTCACAGGCTTGGAAATGTCGGACCGCCGCGCTGCTGCTGCTGCTGCCTCGTAATTACTCTAACTATCTGACTAATATATCTGCCAAGGAATTTCCTTCGAAGGCTCGGCATCCTCTCCTCCCTCGACTATCGTCGTCTGGTTATATTATATTTTCTGAGATATTTGGAAATATAAGCGATGCATTCAATTTTTTTGTTTGTTTGCAAGAGATAATTGAAAGTAGTGATAGACAACGTTTAGTCAGACAATCGATTTGTTAAAGAGTGATTGCATTATGAAAGGATCCGTATACTTATTCCGATAAACATAGTTCATTAAAAAGTCGAATTTTTTATTGTCTCTAACGAGCACGCGAGTTTCGCATACTATATACATGTTCAGCAAGCCGAACAACATCCATACACAGCTCGTTGCCGCGCATCCGGATACAATCTCGAGCGAGCGCATGCACAAATACGTCGGCGCGGTATAGGCATATAAAGTCAGTACGCACATATACACACACATACAAACGCGTAGAAACAAAGTTATATCGGTATATAGCCGGTGAGGCTCCTGGGAGAGAGAGAGAGAGAGAGAGAGAGAGAGAGAGAGAGAGAGAGAGAGAGAGAGTGAACGAAGTTCGGTGATTACCTAGGACTCTCGGAGGAGTTTCATACTTCGGCCCCGGCACCGCCGCCGCCGACCTAACAGTCTGGCAAAGTAACTAAGGTTATTCGACAAGAGAACGGAAAGGGTCTCTCTCTCTCTCTCTCTCTCTCTCTCCCGGAGTAGGGAATTCCGACAAGCGTAGAAGGTGTGTAAGCATATAGCTTTTCGCGAATGATCGACCTCCGGAGGACGAGAGAGAGAGAGGCTTCGATGAGTGATTGAAGAGACTTGGTTGGAAACTATAGACCGAGAGAGAGATTCATCGATGGCCTGAACATCGACGAGGCTTGCCATACTTTTTCTTTTGTAATAGTGTGTGGGCCTGTACGGCTAAGTTTTGCACGTGATGTATGCGCTTGCTTGCTTGCTTCGGCGGAGACTTTGTTTGGATAGGTTTATACTTATTAGATGCCTCGTGGGGTAGAACGCGACACTGCAAATTAGGTGTTATCAATTTACAAGATTAATTTTGGGAAAATTTGTTGTGATGGTTCAGATAGACGATTTTACGAAAACCGAAGTTATAATGAAAATTAGAAAAATGAATTAACTTACAAATAAAATTTAATTAATGTAAGAGCTTCTGGAATAATAGGTTTATTATAATTACATACAGAGTATTTAATTTATTATCAAATAGTTTTTATAAAATCTTATTTTATGGTTGAGAAAGCTTGAGAATAAATTTATATTAACATTTAAATTTGAATTCAACAAAATGATAATAAATGACAAGTGAAAACTTAAAAGGGGAATAATTCAAAACTGATGAGATTATAAATTTTTCGGGCTGCACGTGGTCGAGCACTTTCGAGATCCTCGGAAATGTCTTGAGGGAGAAGTGAAGCAATAACCGTAACTCAATATAGCCGTTAAGATGGTAGAAGTTCCTCGACGGTGAACGCCGTCGCATCTCACAGTCGGCCGCCCCCCTCAATATGCCACAAGCAGTATCAACCCCTTTCCTTTTCAATGCCGGGATCTCACCGCTTGCCCAAAATTCTATGGCAAAAGTTTTTATTTTTGCTTTTCATGCTTGTGAAAAATCTGTGTCCGGTTTACACAACGAATACATTGATGCCTTGACATTCGAAGTTATGAATTTGACATATTCATAAAAATCATTTTTATTTCAGATAAAACAGTAGTGAAATTTTTAATTAAAATGTACTCATTATAAATTTTTCACAACAGCATTTAAATTTCATGCATCGAAATTATGTAATTTCAAATTAGAATGAATATTTAAAATGTATATCCAATGTTTACATACTCGTAATATCGTAACATAATTTTTCTTCAAAAACAATATTAAATTTGTGGATTTAGATCTTTGAGGACTCATGATTTCAATTTTTATGTCTAAGCATTGAAAAAATACAAGTTTTTTTATCTAAAAAGAATATTGTGAAAATTTTATTGATCTAAAAATTGTATTCTTTTATATTTAGTAATATACAAGGCGTAGACTATTTCGTACACAATGCAGAGTCTACTGAATCATTTGATCATTACGTTGTCCTCTCGAGTTTCGTCCAACTCTGATTCGTCTTTCTATCGTATTCTACTGCTGTACGCAAGGTGCACAGCAAGTTTTACCGGTATTCTATTTTGCGAGTTTCAATTGCTGGTCACTTTTGCCAAATTCACCGGATCACTTTGGTCTTGAATATTATCAAATATATGATAAAGAAGAAGAAGAAGAAAACTAGCCACATGAGAACTCTGTCAAATTTGAATTAACCAACAACTTCACTAATGTGCGATTTAACAATTTTTTGACAATCTGGATTTTTCATTATACAGTCAAAAGGAGTCAAAGGGTTTTTAAAGTCTGTTAAAATGACAAATAAATCTGATAGACATCGACTCTAAATTTTTTAAATTCCAGAAAACCTATAAAGTTTTTGAAAATTTTATTACAATTCTGAGTGAGTAGCCCTTCAAAAATTATCAAACGCATCAAAAAAAATTTAAAGTTATTCGTACGGTAAAAAAAATGCCCATTAAAATACCAAAAACAATCAATAACATTAATAAACTCAGTCTAACAAGCCCTAAACAGCGGTCCAATACGCTGAGCATCCCAGCGAATATTAATTATCGGCGTGCGCGACCCTCCAAGATGTTCCACGAAGCGTAAGATCGCGTCGGAACGCGTTGCGTTGAAAGCAGTCGCTCCGACCGGCCATCATCTGAGAGACGTACTTAAAGGAGAAAAGGCCTTCCCTCCCCATCCGAAAGGGGTAGTACACCCCATAACAGCCATATTTTTCTGCGCGTAATTCGCTTTCATCGTACAGCTCACTGCTGCTGCTGCTGGTGCAGTTGGGTCCAGAGCAAAAGGGGGTGGCCTCAATCGACCCCCGGCATCTTACTACCCTTTCGCGCAGACGAAGTTATCTTTCTTGTTCCCCCCGCGGCGCCATATATACGAAATACACGCCTGGGGGGGGGGGGGGGGGGCCCGTCACTTCGTCGGCTATTGATTCTGCGAAAGTTTTACTCGTCGCTCGATAAGTCTCACTCTCTGTATGCCGTTGATTGTACTTTCACATGGTGGATTGAATTTTAATTTTTTTTATTGCATATCAGCCGATAAATCAGAAATAAAAATTAATCATTTTAATAATACACCTTCATCTTATAAATGTCTACCGTAAGTACTAAAAATTGTCCTAACATTCAAATTATAAAAAAAAAGACTTTTTTCAAGTAACATCGGCAGCTCGAACAAACTCGAGCAATTAATCGATCCCGTGTGCAGCAAGGTAAAGTCCGACGGGCGTGTATGTAGAACGAGAGCGATCCGAGGAAACGTTGCTCTACGATAATCAAATGCAGATTGGTAAGTAGATTCGAGCCAATCAACTTAGCGCTGTGCATTGGAGAAAGGAGCGATGGTAATCGACTACTCGAATTTCAGATTGTGGAAACTTTGCCGATCAATCGGCGACAAGTGCTTTCTAATCAGAGTAAAAGACGGCAAAGATATTGTCGATTTTAACGACTTCGGCTATGAACTCGAACGTCGCTCCTGGTCTGACTTGATTAACGCTTTTTTATTAATGTTTTTTATCTTTATAACGTAAATGAAAAAATAAGATAGAGCTCTAGTTAGTTCTGAGGCGACGTGGCGATAAAGGACACCTGTGAGTCGGACGAAGGGGAAAAAAAATTAAACGAGTCTTGTGCGCGAAGGGACAAAACTTGTTCGTCGAGAAACGAGTTCGGCGAATGAGGTGGATATCGGTTTTTCCAGCGCTCGCTAATTTTTGCCGCTAACAATTGTTAAAAATTTGGGACAAACCCAACTTTCAATCAGAATCATAAGGATTAATGACGAATGGTTTAAAAATTTTGAATGATTGGCCTTATTGAATTCTGGGGTTTTCCTAAGACGCAGTGCGAAAGGGTAAGATATCGCAAATTTTTTGTTGATCGATTCGTAACAACGAAATGTGGCCACGACAATTGTAAAAGTCATCAATCGATATTATGGACTTATACGAGTTTTCATTAAACAAACAAAAACCCGTGTGAATTAAAATTTTATATCATGATTCGAATTAATAAATGAAAAATAATTCACATTTGGCTTTCATTTCAATTTGTAACACGTTTGCATTAATTAAAAATTGCGAAAGGTTTTCTATTCTGAAGGTAAAACTTATCATCAGAATGCTGGTGCAAATATTTTTTTCAAAATACCTTTATATATTGGAGGTTTCGACAAAATTTTATGACAAATAGATTTTGATAGTTCGAATAGGATATGGTAATTTTTCAAAACCAAAAATTGACGAAATCAAATTTTAAAAAATCAAGTCTGATACTAACGAACAATCAGGAATAAAAGTTGCTATTTTATGCCGCAAGCACTTTAAAAAAAATGTGTAACAGAAAAATTTTCGCATATTAAAATTTTATGCATACGATAACGCGTAATTTCCTCAAAATTCAATTATAACAACATTGAACTTACAAGTGTTTTAAAAAATATTCACCAATATACTCTGCCCATTCGTTGTAAACTCCATCTGCAGTTATAACAAAGTCGTATATATAGCACGTAATATCATGATGATTTCCAGACGAACTAATACGACCCTCGAGCCTGTCTCGGACTTGGCATCCTCCTTAATACACCCAGACATAGAGAGAGAGTGAGAGAGAGAGAGAGAGAGAGAGAGAGAGAGAGAGAGTATGTCGCGAGCGAGTGAACGGACGTGATCGCGTTTTCAATCAGGAACATCCCTTAGCTTAGGGCCCAGCTAATCGAAATTAATAGCCGCTCGCTGGCCTCGCGAACGCCACTCCCTCCCATCTAGACGATATCTTAGCAAATTTCAGTTAGATTGCTGCTTCCACCAATAAATTGACGGCAGAGGGTTTATGGAATTAAGCTTTTCTTTGGAATAGACGACGACGACAACGATGCTAGGTATTCCTTGGTCGGCGTTGGCATCAAGGAAATTGCCTCGCGCGCGCAAGCCTCATTATGGACGCTTCGCTTCGTTTGGCGCTTTCGTGTAATATCGTGGCGTGCCTATCGTTGCGGCCAAGCTCTATGCGGAGACTAGCTTGAGAGTATGTTTGCAAGCGGATTATCCTTATGTGCATGGGAAGGAAATAGCGTCTTGTCTGAAAGGGGAAGAGTTGGCTCGTCGCTGAAGTTTTCAACCCTTTAGACGAGTCAAGCGCTGTCGTGTACACTCCAACGATAATCATTTTTTACACTTCGCTTTCTTATTTTTCTAATTATTTTCTTATTTTCAATGATTCAATCGTATTTACGAATCTCAATAGAATTAATACTGATGAACCATAACAATAACGAAATTATTGTTCATCAAACTTCGTGCAAATAAATTTACCGTATATCTATCATCAAAACTTTAAAATAAACAAATCAAGCGATGAATAATTCGGCGTAATTCTAAGCTGTCTCAAAAGAGCCATTAAAGCAGCATAATACATATACACAGTCGCGGCGTGTGGCGCGCTTTAACAGCCGAAATTTTGCGGCACAAGTGCGTAGATATATATACAGCAAGCATCGCGCGCTTGAATAATGTAATGTAAATGTTTATGGCGGAATATGCCCTCTCTCTCTATCTCTCTCTCGATGGGAGGAGGAGGAGGGTTGTAATATGCAGCTTAACGATCCCACCGACATACTTATTAACTTCTGCTTGTATACAAGAGCTCCATGTACTTCACAATCGCATGCATTATTTGGAATATATAACGATTGTATATTATCGTTTGTGGATCGCTCTCGATGCGTTGTGGTATATTGATCTGCGATTATATACTCTATAATAATATATTCTAAGTATTCTCAATGATCATTGGATGCGTGGCTGCAGATTTGTTAAAATGTTCGTTTGCGATTATTAGAATCCTGCTGGCGATAATGATAAGAGCTATTCCAAAATGTTTGATAGAGCGTTCATCTAAGGATTGATCAATAATTTTACGGTTAAGACAATCTTCACGAAACATTTTATTATCATTTTAGATGGATACATTTATTTTAAATAAAATTTGTTCATGGAGATTACCTTTAGTTAAAATTATTTATTAATAGCTAATTTAAATCCGTCTGCAATCTGGTTATAAAATTTATGTTAATTTCTCGAATTATTAATTTATTTTTAAAATCGAATATAATTACAATAGATATTGAAAAAAGGACAATTAAAGGCATGACAGCACCGCTTTAACAAAGTCTTTGCTAAATAAATCTCGGAGCAATCAAGAAAATTCGACAACTTGGTCGACTAGCTACACCATAAGAGAGTGAGAGAGAGAGAGAGAGAATGCTCGCGGGGGGTCGGAAGACGACGCGGGCGAACAGCAGTAGCGCGCGCTGTAGATTGGAATATAAGGGGTAGCAGCAGCTTCTCCGGAGCTCACTTGGATAAGGAATTTGCGGTGCAAGTTTGCGCTTGGCCATTTCGCGCGTGTGTGTGTGTATGTATATAGTATAAGGGTCTCAATACAAGCAACGACTTCAATCTCGAGAGCGCGTGCCGGACTATACACTTTACCTCCTTCGGCCCATGATCGGTCCGCGCGCGCGCGCAACCCCCAAGGCCATACCCCTTAAACTTAACTATCCGAGCTGCTGCAGCCAGAGTTGCACAATCGCTCTGGCCCTTTAAAGGATGTTGTTGCGCTTGTTATTGCTACGACGATAAGTGTGTATACGCAAGCGAGCCAAATGCCCGAGATATATACACGTATAGTTGTCGAGTATTCAATTGCGAGATTCACTTTATGAAATGCAAATACAAACTTTCATTTTGATTTACATTACTTTTTACTTTCTCTGCAATTTTATCACAACTGGTTTATATATAGATATTTTTGCCTGAAGACTGTCGCAGTTTTCGACTTCTTGTTCTACAAAGTAAAGTGTCTACTGGTACCAATTATTGTAAGAAAATATTTCTTCTTTTATATGTTTCATTTGTTATTGAATAGTTTATAGGTGATTTTAATTATATGTACAGAAGAGGTTGCTAACTTTGACTGAACTATAATATGTTGAATGTAAAATCAAACACTTACAAAAATATCTTTAGTAGATGATTTTTATCTCAATCTACTAACGAGAAAACTTCCTCTTGAATAAGAAGAAAGCTCCAATTTATAAATAAAAGTGTTTAAATACATATTTATATCGGCATTCCGAAAATCCGTTTTATATGGAGAATGAAGATGTAAACGCTCTAATTATTAATTGATGCAAATGTATTACGACTTTTTCATTATTCAACATTTTAATTGAAATAAAAGCAAAATCTGAATTATTTTTCATTTATTAATTTGAATCATGATTTTACATTTCAATTCACATGGGTTTTTGTTTGTTTAATGAAAACTCGTGCTACTCCATTTATCGATTGATGACTTTTACAACTGATGTGGCCACATTTTGCTGGTACGAATGCTTGTATTTTCTTCAGGTCTCGCAGTAGACAACCCTGTAATCAAAAACATTATGCAATTTATTTATAATGCCTTATGATTTTTAGAAAAAATTTTACATTCATTGATGTAGCGACCGATATAAAGTCAATTTTATAAATATAGTAATTAATAATGTATGATTGAATAATGGAAAAAATCATGTAATGATGTATTACTTACCGGCAAAGCCAAGTACGACCACAGCTACAACGTACGGAAGGTATTGGATGAATTTCATCTTGGCTTTTTGACGATTGGAGCTTTTTCACTTCTTGTATTCACAGTCAAGTATCTGCTGGTATGTGATGCTTCTTAAGACAATGTCACCGTCTTATATACTTATTCGCCTTGTAATAGTTCATGGACGACCTTAATTAGATATAAAAATGTCTTCGATATCTTGTCCCTTCCCAATTCATCTCAGAAAACCCAAGACATTAATAAGACCAATTTAATATTTTCAGACCGCTATTTATTATTTCGTTATCCTTTATTCGATTCCAAATTGGGGCTTTCCAGAAGTTTATCATAATTGTTACTGGTAAAAATTAGGTATTTGTTCTTGCTTATCGTATTTCCTTAAATTTATCAAGCGTATAATGACGACTTTCGCATTCAATTGTGAGATTCATATCATAAATGGAAACAAAGCTTGAATTCACTTTGCACTGCTTTTATTTTTGTTTGGCGTTTTATGGCAACCAATTTATAAATTTGTACCTATATTTGACTAATAATAAGCAGAATTGCAGAATTGGTTGCAGAATTTTATTCTGGCTTACCAATAAAAGTTTTTCACTTCTTGTTCCACTAAGTAGAGTGTCTGGTACCGATTCGAATAAAATATTTGCGCTTTTATATGCTTCATTTGTTTTGGAATAGTTTATAGATGATTTTAACTAGATAGAAAAAAGGCTTAAACTATATATGTAGAATTGAAAAGCCCGCACAACGGAAATTCCATACATAAAGTTTACTTTTGATTTTTCAAATGCAAGCTCAATGCGTGAATCGAGAAAATCCGACAGTTTGATGACGCTAATTTCTTAATGTTTAATCAGCTCATTTTTATGGCACGGCAGATAATAAGTGGAATAAGCAAACAAACCTTCATAATTGCGTCATCATAAAAAAAACAATGAAAACAGCGTTTGATCCTTATGGTTAAACAGATATATATGTATTGTGTATAACTGAACACCTGCTTAAACCAATCAATTTCTTACTCTTCTGTTTCATTAATTTATTTTAAAAAACTGACTATACAAATAAGAGAATTTCATATAACATGACAATACGTTTCTTTGCTCTTTGCAGTAATTCGAAAAATTTTGTAAAGTTTCGTCAGATTGATTCCAATAAGTTCGAATAAGTGATATAATTTTTTAAATAGAACTAGACTCAAAAGAATCTTCATTCAATGCTCATCAGACACACAGAATTCAACGTTTCATTTAAAAAGATTTCGCCTTAACCATACGCGCGCATTATGAAGACCTGCCCGCGAAATGAAAATCCATTCGATAATTAGTCTGAACCATGAAAATTGGCCGAAGGATTGCGGCCCGAATAAGTAAAGTGCGATCGCCTTGAAATTAATTAACGTTAAATCCACGCAGTTGAAATTCGGTGCTTGTAACTCCACGCCGTGGGGGCAAGGAGAACGGCTGTAGGTCCCCCGAGTCTAACGAATCTCCTATCCTATATACGCTCCTTAGTTTGCTACCGTCGAGTCGCACACGCGTGCACGGCAATTCGGCAGTAGTACACCTAACCAATCCGGCATCCCCCACCAATCAGCCATGTAAGACGTAATTAAAGTCAATCCCGACTAAAAGACCGCGCGGCTACGTGATGGCTTCTGGATTAAATCTTCCTGCGTTGACGTCTCGAGGATTGATGTTAGGCGTTCAACCGAAATTTTCAATATCGCAATATATTTCTTGATTTGAGAATAAGAAGTAGATTATTTCTATTCTATTGGATTGTATTTCGTGGTTTGACAATAAAACGTAGATTATTGGGAAAAAAAATTAACTGCTGTGCCAGAGAAATAAAGTTCAATTTTTCATTAAATGATGGAATCTGATAAGCGTTTTAAAAAGATTATATTGACTTTTTAAAATTCTTAATGTTTTCCCAAATAAGGCTGACACTAAGGAAATGAAGGATCAGATAAGAGCTTGTGTCCTTCAAAATTGTAAAATTAAGCTTTTTTTTTTTGTTGATAAGCTTTCTTCTAAAACCAAAATATATATTTTCAATACTAATATATTTTTACCAATATATCACATGTCTCTTTCTCAATTGTTTGCGTAATATTGAGCTGTACTGCATGTTCAGTCAGTCAGTAATTATAACCAACCAACCCCATGTATAAGACGTAACGTCAATATAAGTAAAAATAGCTTCCGGATTGCAACTGCACTATAAATCGAGCTATAAATTGACGTTGAGAGATTGTTGATGCGTCCAATTTATTTTCAATGTCGGCAAATGTTTTCCACTACATTGCAGATAGGTCATACGGTTTATCTCGGTCAAAGTTACTCGACTATAATATGCTGCATCGTGATAAACAGATTTGAATAGTTTAGATAGGATATGCAGTGTTGCATCAAAAGTGCAGTCTACGAGAATAAGTTTCAGCGGATAGGTCACTGCAATCGCATGCATGTACAAATTAACGAAATTCGGCAAGTAAGAGCAAGTCACTATATATTGCTTTATTGTGTATAGTTACTATTTTCTCGTTGGTATAGCGAATTGAAATATCTTGTAGTCAGATAGAAAATATCATACAAAAAACTGTGGAAATTCATTTTGAAAAAAAAAAGAATTTTATAGAATAGCATTTGGTAAAATAATTATAAATTACTTTTTCATAAATAATTTTGAAGGTTATAATGAATGAATAAAATACTTTAACCTTTAAAAACAAACTACTGTCTCAAAACACATATTTTGCAAGCGGTCGAATTGCATTAAAAATAATCCCAGGTAGGCCGGGAGCTGAGTGGGCTACCACGTGCAATAATATCTCCGAGGAAATAAAAAGGTGATTTTTATTAACTTTGGATGTTAATAACTTTTTATCTATTACATATTTTTTGAAAGTCAAAGAACGTAATTGTTCCTCAAGAATTTCCCTACAAAAATTGATGTACTCCAAAGTTCAATCCGTGCCCGATAAGTTCGAGTCCGCGTCATTGAAAGTCACC
>JAWWMK010000032.1:5480127-5503299 GCA_035047105.1 Galeopsomyia nigrocyanea | reverse complement strand
AGGGATCCGCGCGGATCCCTCCAAAGGTTCCAAACGTTGGGAAGTAAGCGGTGACTTTCAATGACGCGGGCTCGAACTGAACTTTGGAGCACATCAATTTGTAGGGCAATTCTTGAGGAAAAATTACTTTCTTCAATTTTCAAAAAATATGCAATAGATTAAAAGTTATTAACATCCAAAGTTAATAAAAATCGTCAAATTTTAGAGCTTCAAAAATTCATAACTTTTTAAATCCGCATTTTATGAAAAAATGACAAAAGATATTTTCTTCTTAAAATAAGCCAAATTAACTAGAAAAAATTTATCCAGCTTGAAAAAACCATTTTTTTGTTTAAACAATTGCGATTTAAACAAAACGTACCATTTTTTTTAAAAAGGACATGCATATTCGGATTCAGCAGCTCAAAATACATAAGAACTATTCCTCGGACATATTATCGCACATGGTAACCCACCCAGTTCCCGGACTACGGGAGCTCAAATCGTTTAAAAATATATATCGTAATTTCGGGAATTGAAAACAGATGGAGCAAAAAACGGCGCGAAGACACACGCAATGAAAGACGTCATTCGTTTCATTTTTACTCAAACATCCATTCGCAGATCCCAACTTTTTCCTCATACACACCCCCCAGTAGTCACGAATGCTAAAAAAAAATCTCTTCAAACGCGTAACATTCGATCTATAAATATCGTTTGAGAACCTCTACACACAGTATATAGGTAGCGAGCGATTATATTATCCCACAAGAAATTTCGTATAGTAGTGGGGAAATGCCGGCTGGCTGGTTGCCGTGTACACTCCTCTGGCTCCACATGTATATATACACACAGTCTCACTCACACACACACACGTTCACGGAGAAAGAGAGCGAGAGATAAAAGACTTGTTGCTTTGCGGAGAGTAATAACGGCCTACGAAGCGTGTGTTATATATACGTAAACCGGCTTCAGTTGCTCTCCGCGTCTCTGTCACGAATCTAATAAAAGCCCTACTCTCGTTGTATTAAACGAATAATTTTTCCGCGCGCCCAGTGACAAGTGCGTTGTTTTATTTCTCACTCGCGCGCGACAAGCCCACCTGCAGAGAGAAAGAGAGATATATACCTTGCGATTTTGACTGATTTTGCAGATTCCTCGGCAGATTCATGGCGACCGACGTTCGCGGCGTCGTGCTCTCGGGCACCGACCTTTCAAAGTTAGTATATATATTTTTTTTTCTTTTTTATGGTGTACGTATACATAGGTGGTTGCGACTAATGTGTGGTGTATTGATTTTTTTCTTCTGGAGTTATGTAAGAATGCTTCTTATACGACACCAGGTAGATTGGAGCAAGGTCGTGTTTATGGCTGCATTAGATCGCGCATTGATGCGAAATCTCGGGGAGTTTGATTTGATATTACCTTTTTTAATTACGTTCGTTAGAGTTTTGGAGTTTTTTTTTATCGTGTTTTTTTTTCATTAATATTTATCAAAATGCATACTGTTTTGTCTCGCCAGCAGTAGATTATTTAAATATAATCGGTGTTTGAAAAATGTATTTTCGTATAGGAAATTCAAATTATCAAGTTTTTGACACACCTACGGGGTTCTTATCAAGAAGTTGTTTACGTTCTTACAAATTAACTACTGAAAGTAAATACGAGATAATCTTTGTTTTTCAATACTTCAATTATTCTGCAATTGACGAATTTAAAATTTGATACTGCGTATTAGATTTGTCAATTGAATTTTGAAAAAAAAGGACAAGCGAAAATCAATAATAAATTTCATTGCCACTAACAATCTTCGACTTTTCCAGAGAAATTCGCGATACCCTCGCGAAAGACGTGGCGGCGATACAGCAAAAGCTGCCGGGTTACAAGCCCGGATTGGCGATCGTGCAGGTCGGCGGTCGAGAGGATTCGAACGTGTACATACGCATGAAGATCAAGGCGGCCAGCGAGATAGGCATCGAGGCAACTCACGTCAAACTACCCAATACCACCAGCGAGTACGAGCTGCTCAACAAACTCGACAAACTCAACAATGATCCCTTTACTCACGGTATCATCGTTCAGATGCCCTTGGACACCGTCAACAAAATCGATTCGCACCTCATTACCGATGCTGTTTCACCGGCCAAAGATGTCGATGGGTGAGATTATATAGTCTTACTTTCAATCTTTAATTACTCTCAAAAATAAATTTTGAATCGAATAGAGGATTTTATCAGAAAGTTGCGATGAGTAGTGAAAGATCATGCATTGCGGGAAAAAAAATAGTTTTTAATCTGTTGCATGTAGTAAAGCAACGTTTTGACTCTAAACGCATTCGATGGCCTTTG
Source organism: Galeopsomyia nigrocyanea (assembly GCA_035047105.1). Classification (NCBI taxonomy): domain Eukaryota; kingdom Metazoa; phylum Arthropoda; class Insecta; order Hymenoptera; family Eulophidae; genus Galeopsomyia; species Galeopsomyia nigrocyanea. The sequence continues at coordinate 5,500,972 of JAWWMK010000032.1, read as the reverse complement.
ACTTTTACGACGAATGAGCGATAGCACAGCAGATTACTCTCTTGTAATGACGTAAACATCGACAACGTAAATAGATCTATAACATGTAGCGAAGTTCGAAATTAAAGTAGGCCAAAAATGCATATGTAACTCGTAAATTCCAGCGCGATGTAATAAAGCGCGATAAAACCGTTACATCAATTACCGTAAACTGCAATTTTATCTTCGATCCGCAGATTAAACACGATCAACGAGGGCCGCGTCGCCATCGGCGATATGTCTGGATTTTTGCCCTGCACTCCGAACGGCTGCATCGAGCTCATAAAAAAGTAAATAAATCATCTTATATCCTTTTTTTCTTCGAAAAATTATACTTTTTCTAAAAAAAAAAGAAAATTATCATTTATTTCAGGAGTGGAGTGCCAATTGCAGGAGCTCGAGCTGTCGTGCTCGGCAGAAGTAAAATTGTCGGCACGCCGGTTGCCGAATTGTTGAAATGGCACAATGCCACCGTCACGGTATGCCACTCGAGAACCAAGGATCTCCCTGGTGTTGTAAGTATTTTTTTAATATTTATAATGAATTTTTGTTTTGTGGTAATGATTTTCTTATCTAATATCTGAACAATTTTTTTCTCGTTGATAGGTATCAACAGCCGATATCTTGGTAGTGGGCATTGGACAACCAGAGATGGTCAAAGGATCGTGGGTCAAACCTGGAGCTGTTGTAATCGATTGCGGTATCAATGCTATTCAAGGTAATTTTCCGTTAGTACCTAATATATCCCACAGAGGTAATAAGCTTAGAAATCACTTACGTTTAGAAAGTCCAAAGTTTTTGTTTACAAACGCGTCATAACTCCTACTAAGCTTATTTTAACAACAAATCTTCGAGAACATAATAAGTTTAACTATATTATGAAGGAAAATTTTGACTTATATCTCTTCACAAACTTGTTATTATCGCGCCGCAAGACAAAAAAGTTATCAACCGCTCTAATCCATTACGAAATGCTGAAACGCGTGTGGTATCCATAGGAATAATTTAACGGATATATCGCCTCTTGCTTTCGATGCTCATTCGTTGTCGTTCCGAGCTTCTTGCGCGCGGCTTTATCAATGTCTTGTCAATGTAAGCCGACTCGCGCCGACTCTGTTTCGTCAATGTGATCGAATAGTTCAGTTATTAAATTGAATTTGTTGTGAGAATCTGCTGATCGAATAAGCAAAGGTATAATCATATATTTTATTTTACTTTCATCTTTGAATAGAAAAATTATTATTTAGGTTTTTTTTTTTAAATCTCAATAATCTATTGCCACTTTTCAATTTAAAAAAAATTTTTCGGTTTATTACTTAAATTCAAGTAACAAATCGTATTCACTATCCTTCCGAATTCAAGTTCACAACATGCAAGATAGTTTGCAAATCCATCGGAAAATTCCGCTTCGAACCCCACGTTAAATTCAAGAGGGGTGGGGGGCATATGGCAGTTAAACGCGCCGGGCAAAAGTACACTACCACGTGCTAGTCTCGTTCGCCCATCGAATCTCCGCTGCGTTCTTTCGTTGCCAAGAGACACAAATCAATAATTTAATATAAACACGTCGTTCAATCGATTGCGCTTCGCAATCGCATAAAACTGTCTTCTCTCGATCACCATCGCTTGTTTTTTTTTCTCCCCCTTCGCAGATCCAACAAAGAAGTCGGGCCAGCGTTTGGTCGGCGACGTAGCATATGAGGAGGCATCGAAAGTCGCCTCGTACATAACTCCAGTACCCGGTGGCGTTGGTCCAATGACGGTAGCCATGCTGATGAAGAACACAGTGATATCGGCGCAACGCGCCGTTGAGCGTCTCATCAGCAACGAGTGGAAGCTTCGAGTACTCAACTTGAAAATCGAGAGACCAGTGCCGAGTGATATCGCCATATCGCGTGCTCACGAGCCCAAACACATCGTTCAACTCGCCGAGGAGATTGGTGTACTTTCGAGCGAGTTGAGTCCTTATGGAAGCAAGAAAGCGAAAATCGGTTTGAGCGTTCTGAAGAGGCTTCAACCTCAGAAGAATGGCAAATACGTCGTGGTGGCTGGTATCACGCCAACTCCTTTGGGCGAGGGTAAGAGTACCACGAGTTTGGGTCTCGTGCAGGCGTTGACTGGACACAGAGGCAAGAAATCGTTCGCGACATTGAGACAGCCGAGTCAGGGACCGACTTTTGGCGTCAAGGGTGGTGCTGCTGGTGGTGGCTACTCGCAGGTGAGCTGCTATTCTCTCAATATGTTTCTTTTGTGATGAAAATAACTTTTTTTAAATGAACATAAAAACGATTACAGGTCATTCCCATGGAAGAGTTCAATCTCCATCTCACCGGCGACATCCACGCTGTCACAGCTGCCAACAACTTGTTGGCCGCGCAAATCGATGCTCGCTATTTCCACGAGGAAACTCAACCGGACAAAGGGCTCTACGACAGACTCGTGCCGACTGTCAAGGGTGTCAGAAAATTCTCTAAAATTCAATTGAGACGTCTTCAAAGACTTGGAATCAACAAAACCGATCCCACCTCGTTGACCGAGGAAGAACAGAGGAAATTCGCCAGATTGGACATTGATCCCAACAACGTTCCCTTCACCAGAGGTATTTGCGAAAATTCTAAAATTTTGTCAATCTAAAGTAACACGGGATTAATAAGAGTGTTTGATTTCCAGTGGTCGACATCAACGATCGTTACCTCCGAAAAATCACGATCGGTCAAAGCGCCACGGAGAAGGGTAAAACACGCGAAACATCCTTCAAAATCTCCGTCGGTTCGGAGGTCATGGCCATTCTCGCGCTGGCCACGGGCGTCGAGGACATGAAGACTCGACTTGCGAACATGGTTGTCGCATTTAATAAACAAGGAGAACCCCTCACTGCCGATGACTTTGTAAGTTAAATTGTCTTTCTAAAAGAATTTATATATAATCATTAACTAAAAAAAAAATCCTTAATAAATTTGATTGGCAGGGAACAACAGGAGCCATGGCGATATTGTTGAAGGACGCGATCGAGCCAACGCTGATGCAGAGCGTCGAGGGTACACCGGTACTGGTGCACACGGGTCCATTCGCCAACATCGCGCACGGTTGCTCATCCATAATCGCCGACGCGATTGCGCTGAAGCTGGTCGGCCCCGACGGTATAGTCGTGACCGAGGCAGGATTCGGCTCGGACATCGGCATGGAGAAGTTCTTCGACATCAAGTGTCGCACGTCGGGTCTCGTGCCCAACGCCGTCGTTCTCGTCTCCACGATACGGGCGCTCAAGATGCACGGTGGTGGGCCGGCTGTCACGCCTGGCGCACCCCTCAAGAAGGAGTACGTCGAGGAGAATTTGGAGCTCGTGCAGAAGGGTCTGCCCAACTTGATCAAACACATCAGCAATGGTGTCAAATTCGGAGTACCCGTCGTGGTGGCTATCAATGCTCATCAGTTAGTTATTTTTTTGAATTTTAGAAATTATTATTGAATAATCGCGATTACTATATAACTTTGTTTTTCCTTACAGGAGCGACACGCAAGCGGAACTACAATTGGTGAAGAAAGCTTGTTTGGAGAACGGAGCCACTGACGCAGTTGTGTGTACTCACTGGGCTGATGGCGGTAAGGGAGCTTTGGAGCTTGCAGATGCTGTCATTTCTGCGACCTCGAAACCAAGCAAATTCAAGTTCCTCTACGACCTCAACTTGAGCATCGAGGAAAAGATCAAAACTATCGCCAGAGAGATGTACGGAGCTGGAGAAGTCGTTATAGCCGATAAAGTAAATTGCTAATTGATACATTGATATAGGCGTGAATTTTCTATTCGATGCTAATTGAATTATACCAATTGTTACAGGTCAAATTGAAAATTGAGGAGTACAACAAGTTGGGTTACAACAAGCTTCCTCTGTGCATGGCCAAGACGTCGAATTCTCTGACTGGAGATGCCAACGTCAAGGGTGCACCCACTGGATTCAAACTGGATATCACCGATATCTTCGTGTCCGTAGGCGCTGGATTCGTTGTGCCGATGGTCGGAGATGTAAGTTTATGAATTTTTTAAAAATTGTTCAACAATTGGTACTTTAGGTAGTTTATTTGGTTAATTTTTCTTTTTATTCGACAGATCATGATGATGCCTGGACTCTCAACAAGACCGAGTATTTACGACATGGATTGGAACAGTGAAACCGACGAAATCGAGGGATTGTTTTAAGAATCAAAAAGCCTTAATTGTTAAAGATCTACATGTATATTTAGATAATCATTCCTTGTTACATTTTTATACAAAAATCAATATTATATCATACAGTGTCACAGTTTTTAACTTCTTTTTTTTTTTGTATTTTGTATTGTTACATTAAAATTGTATATTACAATTTAAATTGATGACGTTTTATTACTACCAAAAACGTATTGAAAAAACTAAGTGGAACTCAGAAAAAAGTCACTTTATTTTAGCGATTGCTCGAAACCTTGCTGATCGCGACCGAGGATTCGCGTAAACTTCTTCGTCGGATGGAGTCAAAATGTGCTTGTGCAACATCAACCAAGGAGACGAGGTTAATGCTTCTATATCCTCCTTGCTTTGCCAAACTTTGCCCCAATTTGCATACCTTAAAGGCAGTTTGTTCGCCACGCTATCACTCACATTACCGGACAAATGTCTTTTCACTATAGTGTCTTCTAAAGATTGAAACGACAACGTAATAAAACGGCCATTGATTTTTAATAACTTCTCTGCAATGACTATACCGTGATTGATTTCATTCAATTCATTATTCACGAATATTCTCAACGCTTGAAATGTTTTGGTAGCAGGGTGTTGAAATCGTCCCAACTGATCAGTATTCATTTCACCGGGAAACAATGATTCAATAAATTTAGCTAATTCATAAGTTGTCTTCAAACTTCTAAACATATATCTTGCATCAATAACTGCTCTTGATATTTTTCTTGCTCTCTTTTCTTCTCCGTAATACTTAATAATATGATACAAATCTCTCTCGCTAGCTCTTTCAAGTACATCTGCTGCTGTTGGTGAATCTGGACATCTGCCTCCATCCATTCTCATATCTAGAGGCCCGTTTTTCGATATCATAAAGCCTCTTTCTGGTGTGTTGAACTGCATTGACGAGCAGCCAAAATCAAAGAGCATAGCATCAATGCTATTCTCTTTGACGCAGTGACTTTCCAATAGTGTAGGAAGCTCTGAGAATCTTCCATGTAATGGAAAGACTTGACCTGGATACTTTTTAGCTAAATCCTTAGCAAAGTTTATAGCAGTTGGATCGCGATCCAAGGCAAAAATCTTTACATCTGGCACAGCCTCTAAAACTTTTGTTGAGTGTCCACCTGCACCAAATGTCATGTCAATCATTGTATCTCCTGGTGCAAGGTTAAGATACTCTAAAGTTTCTTTCCACATTACAGGAAAATGAGGTGCATTTGCAAATTCTATATCGTACTCGCAATTGTTCTGACTTGCACTTGGAGTACTATACAATCTTCGTCCAAGTTTAAGGAGCGGTAATCTTCTGAGCAAGTTCATTTTGACTTTTTGAAATCAAGAATCAATGAGTATTTACAGCTTTCAGCAATGCTATTATTGCTCTTGATTTTTATTAATAATGCGCTCAACTGATTTCTTAACTTTCCTAAAAAATCCCAATTTTTCTGCTTGTAATGCTTTTTGGCCTTCCTGGCTCAATGCTAATGCACACAATTCTTGGGACAGTCCTGTTGAAGTTTTCTTGAAAGTATGTGGATACTTTTTAGCATAATAATTTGATGCTATTTTATCTAAAGTCTGATAGTTCTTCTCACATACCGCTTGGTCTGGTAATTTACTGCTTTCTCCTTTGGAAAATGCAATTTTTATTTGCTCACGTAAGTGTTGACCAAGATCTCTGTAATAATATTAAATTCAACTTCAAATACTAAATTTATTTAGGTATTTACATAATATTTAAATTGTCTGCTAGTTCAATTTAACATGGAGTTAGTTTCACGTGCTTCCGTTTACCATAAAACCAAAGAATAATTCAATCGCTGAAAATTACAATATAATCGCGTGAATGTGTATTACTCCGAGATATAAAAATTGCACAATCTGGCATACTTTTTAATTATCAAGTATTCGTGAACATTCATAAGTATTAACGTTCTAGCATTGTTTTCGCGCACGTTCTAACCTACAAGATTTGGCTAATATTACGAAAACGTGACATAACTCTTCCGAGTTGAGAGGTAAGAAAAGTTTTTATTATTACTTACTCTGCTTTATTTTTGTCTACTGGCCATTTATCCAATAATCTCATGTACTTTCTGTACATTTGTGCCATTATAAAACAAAACAAAAATACATATTTCAATTTCACGCCATCAACGGCGGAAATAGCAGACAAATAGCAGACGGAACTAAAGCGCTCTCTCTTACTGCTGAATTTACATTGGTAAGTGGGAATGTATGAATGAAATGATAAGTTTTATTTATATTCATATTATATATTTATGCATTTGCTGTAAAATTAAGAGAACTACAAAGCAAGATTACAAATATTTATAAAATTTTATTTCATTATTTCAAACTTGCACTAGATATTATCTTGTTAGAATTTAAAGTGATGCATGATCTTTTTTCACATTTTTTGCCCAATCTTTCTGTAAAAGAACAGTAGTTTCTTTACTTTATGATTCTAAAGGTTTCAATCAAAATCACTTACATCATTTCTAGGCCATGGATAGTTTGTGGACTGTTTGGGTTTCCAATTCTTAATTTCTGCAGATTTTTCTGGCTGCTGAGAATTTTGATGAGAATCACTGAGATCAGCAACTTTTCCATTCCAATTATTGTCATTTTTATGACCTTCATTGAATTTAACATTTATAGCATTGTCAAAAACATCCCAAGACCTTTCATTTTTCCATAATTGAACCCACGATTGAGGTGGTTGTTGATTTCTCCAAGCATCAACCCATGGTTCAGGATTATATACTGGATACACTGCATAGGATACTCTCCAGGGTGCAATATTTGAATAGTCAAGTATTGCAGCTTTACAATAGATAATTGAGAGTGATATCCCTAGCGTCTAAAATAATATTTAATGACAAAACATGCAATTTATCGTTTTATAGTAATTTCTTCAGTATATTTTATTTTTAAAAACACTTTTAAAGTATATGATTTTTTATATTGAATTTAGTTCAATAAATGTTTGAATTTTGTTTAATATCTCAAATTAAAGTAATGCTTTGTTAAACTTACAAACAATAAGGAATTCATTTTGCAGCAGTTCATGAAGTAACTAACAAAGTTGAAACATAATAAACTCCTTTTATAGGCTCTGTTGTAGCACCTATTCAAAGGTACTTAGTATAAATTTTCATTTCAGATTAAATATCTCAAGTTCCAATATTCTTAATACAGCTACTTACTTTAGATTAAGAATTAGAAAGATGATAGTTGAAAAACAAAGTGAAACGTTGTTTTTAAAAAATTATAATTTATTCTTGATAGACTTACAGATAAATATGAACGTCTTAAGTGATTAGTGAACAGTTTATATATCTTATCTCTCTACAGCCTCCAAGGGCACAACGTTGCAACCAAGAAGTCCTTTTCCACTCCAAGGTCTGGGAATTAAGTTCAATGCAAAAGTATTAGATCCACGTTTAATTTTCAAAGAAACAGTTTTGTATCGGCTGTTGTCCACAATAGTTCCAATGTCTTTCAATGATGTAAAGTTTTTGTTTGAGATTGAGCCAAATTCTAGGATCAGATCGTCCACTTGGATGCCCTACACATAATTAATTTATTAATAAATTTATCAAAATTATTCAACATACCATGGTGTCAGATAGTATTTCTAACAAATGACAACAAGCAATATGTATTATTTGAATAAAGATTTTGATTCTTACCGCTATTTCTGCTGGTGAACCTGGTGAAACAAGATTTACTCTCAAAAATGGTTCCAATAAAAAAACTTCTTGTAAATTACTGCTGGATGATGAAGGAGATTCTTCTGGTCCATGTCCAGCAAACTTGTGAATCTTGTGCAAACCTTGTTCGATCTTCAGCATCAAAGCTTTATAGTCATTTTGCAAACCTAAAAATACAAAAAAGTGAAACATTTGAAAGTTTTATTTTACAGCAGTTTACTCAAACGTGATGATTAGATGTTTAAAAACTCACAATTAATTTGATGACGAGCATGACGAACTTGGTAAACATCAATATCATTTCTTGGGAACCCTTGTGAATCCACTAACTCATCTGCTATACCAACACGATTCTAAAAACAAAAAGAATTAAAAACGTTTACAAGTGAAAATGTCATATCATGAGGGGCACTTTCACGTGGACATTATATCTAATTTTTTACGCAATGATTCAATGGTACAGAGTTAAAAAACAATACTTAACGGCATCTAAAACATTTTTCGCAGCTTGCAAGTCAGCTTCAATTTTGTCTTTTTCCGTCATCAGCTGTAAAACAGCCGCTTTCGCTTCTTCTAACTCCGTGTCGATCACCATTTTTTCCACAATAAAAACAAAACAAGAACGTGTGTCGCAATGCAATGAAACGACAACTGGTTCAACACCACGGCATTATTCGAGGCAGGCATTTAGTATGACAGTGCTGAAAGTGCTACATCTTTCAGGAACGTGTGCACTAAATAATGGGGCCCCGGCTGTTTATTGAATTCCATTTAAAATTGCAAAATTATTTTTTCACGTTATTTCAATTTTTTTTTATAATTAAAATACATATTTAAAAAATCCTATATTCATTTGGTTAACAATTGAAAAAATTAATATATAATATTTTTCGTAGAAAATTTTTTTTCCCTTTATTGACTATGTCATTCACATTAATATGCAAAATTCAAGACATTTGATACTTTAAAAACAATGCTTTTAAATATCTTGCTTCATAAGTAACCGTGTCTTTCGCTTTAGGCATTGGCGCCATTTCTTGTAATTCAAATAGGGGATCCAATTGTGTCGGTATATCTCGTCCATACACTGTCAACAACAAAATTAACATTTGAGTTTTTTATATACAATCAAATGGATTATTTAAAAAAAAATTCTACCTTCACAATGTTCGAAAAATTGAATACAATCTTGCAACGTGTTGTCATTTAATACTACTAACTGCTTAGCTAATTGCTCAAACAGCGACAAAAAACATCGTTTAGCATAGTACCAAGTATCTGTTCCCAACTTTTTATTGTAAGGTTCTAAACTCTTCATTACTCTCGATATTCCAAATTCGTAATTATTCCCTTTTGCGCAATAAAGAGTTCCGATAACTAGGTTTACGATACACAAATGGAATAATTTTTTATCTTGATCATTGGAAGAGATCGCTTCTTCTTCTTTTTCAATTTTTTTCATCAAATGTTCTGCCTCGGTGTTTTGACTAGTCATGATGTAACTTACACACAAATTCGCTAGAACGATAGCACTTACATCTAAAATCTGAAATTAGAAATAAACATTGGTGATTCGCGGCTTTCAAAATAATTAACGTATCGTCTTTTGTAATACACACATTATCAAATTTTCTCTTCACGATTGGTTCATAAAAACCAACCGCATCTTTAAATTTATTCTCCTGCATAAAAACCGTGTGAGCCACATTCAAATTCCAAATTTCATTTTCCCTGCAAAAATCGATGCTCTTCTTGAAAATTTTCTCCACTTGAATGTAATTTCCCAAGTCCCAAAAGATCTTCGCTTGAGCCATCATCACCGGCACGTAACGCTCAAGCGCATCGTCGTAGTCGTTCACAGCTTTTTTCAGAGCTTTCTCGTCGTGATTCAATCGCGCCTCTTGCACCTGTTTCGTGGCTTTTCTCAAGATTTCGGTGTGCTTGTTGGCGAGATCGTCGAACTTTTTATACGCCTCTTCCGGAGATGTTTGTTGAGTGATTAATGAGTCCAAAAAATCATACAAATACTAAAAATTTAAAAGAAAATAAATATAAATTTTGAAAATTATAAAAATGCGGGGGTATTTTTTAAATATTGTTTTGTAAAAAAGTTGCAAATAAAAAAAGGTAGATAATTATCTTTAATACTTCCACTGAAGCGTGTCGCTCTATATGCAAATATTTTTGAAGGATCGTAAAAAAAATAATTATTAGATTATCACACAAACACTAAATTGACTTGAGAACAATATCGCTCTACGTGTGCTAATTGATACGGTCCTGACTTTAAGTCGTGTGTGTGCCGTGCACTTGCACTCGTGCGTTTGATGGTGTGCGTTCTAAACATAACCTTATTTTTAACAGCACCCTAGTATATTAGCTGATATTAGCGTCTGTTTTATTATAAAATCAATATACAATATGATCAAGTTATCGAGTAATTGAGAATGGTTTGAAATAAATTAGATTTGCATTCCTGAAACAATGGCTTGTGAAGTGAATCAAATATTTTTGGGGGAAGTGGCCTCCGTGCAAAATTACGGAGCGTTTGTCCGGATACCGGGATGTAAACAACAGGGTTTGATTCATAAGTCACAGGTAAACTCTAAGTCTTTTTATGATTTGATTAGGATTTAGTAGAGAACAGAATTACTTAAAAAATTTTTACTTTCTGTAGATAAGTTCATCTCAGGTTGATGATCCAGCTGAAGTTCTCGAAAAAGGTGAAAGAGTTTGGTGTAAAGTTATATCCATTCAAGATGATGGCAAAATTGGGTTGTCAATGAAATTTGTAAATCAAGGCAGTGGCAAGGATTTGGATCCAAATAATGTTCAGCAACAATTAGATGAACAGAAGAAGAAAAAATTCAATCCTAAAGAAGAGCGGAAAGCTATTGTATTAGATGCTGTTTACAAAACAATTTGCTCCAAATGTAAAACTCCAGGACATCTGGCCAAGGATTGTTTCTCAACGCCCGATGGTAAAAAATACGAACTCTTACCAGAGATTGAAGATGAGGAACCACTTCTTCCTCCCCCAGCTCCTGTGTCTCAACCACAAACAGATAATGGAAATAAAGAGAAAGAAAAGAAGCAGAAATTGAAAAAATCTAAGAAAAGGAAGAAGAGTAAATCAAAGCATGCAGATTCAGACAGTAAAGAAAGTGGTTCACCAGATGAAAAACGTAAAAAGAAGAAGAAAAAGTCAAAAGAGCTAAAGAAGAAAAAGAAAAAGCAACAAAGTAGTTCAAGTGACAGTGATTCTTCGTCAGACAGTGATAACGAGCATGAAAGTAAAAGACATGCTAAAAAGTGTAAATATTCCAAAGCTAGGCAATAAGTTTACAATAAAGTTCATGCAAGTTTACGTTTAAGTTTTAAATCATGTATAATGTTTATACATTATTAAATTGCTTATGAAAAATTACTCACAGGACTCAAGTATTTGTATGTCAAATCTACGTTTTCAGCCAACACATCAGCCGCCATGTCGTAATATTGATGTTTGCAATAAAGCAGCAGTATATTGGCGAAAGTTTCTGGTGGAAAAGGATTTTGTTGCAATAAAAATTGCAATTTTTCAAAGCCTTCACTAGGTTTTGTATCCATATTAATCAAAGCTTGGTTGTGTAACGTAACAGCATCCAATTCCTCTTCTGACCTTGGGGGCATATCTGTTAAAGCTTCTTTTGCTGCTTCATCTAAACAAAATGCACAGGTATCTTATTAAACTTCAAAGAGGATATTCAAAAATTACAAATAAATCATTACAATTTTTCAATTGATACTCAATAGCTGCTTTCAAATTGAAAGCTTCTGTCAGAGCAGTTTCATGCAGAGTCAATGTATTGCCAACACTTCTCACTTCTATACCCTCTGTTGTCAATCCAACACTGAGCTCAGGATGTTCTTTTATACCTTGCTCTATAATGTCAGCTGTAAATTTTTATTAAATATAAATTTAGCTTAATTTTATGTGATCATTAGAATGATAAAGTAATTTCACAATACCAATGTGCTTTAACGAAGTTGCATATTCTTTTAGTCTGTAATAACACAACGCGACATTATATGATAAATGAGGTTTAAAACCGGCGATTTGCAGAGCATTCGTGAATTTTTTTAAAGCATGTTCGTATTCTCCTTCCTGTAAAATAAAACAAATTCACAAATTGATCGAATCTAAAAGAAAAAAATTTCTCAATATTTTTTATTCATACTTGATATAGCAAGCATCCAAAGTTAATTTCCGTATCAATGTCATCCATTGGACACTGATCAACGTAGCTTTTTGCAGCTACAGTATCTTCTTGCCCATATTTTATAGCAGCCTGCAGCTTCTTGACTTTCATCTCCAAATCTGGATTGTTTGCAATACTCGCGCAGACAGACCATGCCTCCTGATAAAGGCACGCTTGATGTAGAGCTTGCGCGTGATAAAGCTTATAAATTGCTTCATCAGGACACAATTGTACCAGCTTCTCGTAACAACTCGCAGCTGCGAGAAAATCTTGAGTATAAAAGTAACAGTAGGCTAAGAGAGATAGACACGGCTGAGACTAGCAAAAATATATCTCTTGAATATTTAAAAATTATTTAAATTATTTGAACAAAATAATACGTTGATGCTTACGTTCGAATAAGAATCTAAAAGTACTGTCAATACATGAATTGTTTCAGCATATCGCTGCTCTTTGATCTACACAAAAAAGTAGTTGTTTCAATTGAGTAGCTATATTTTTATTTTTAATATTTTTTAAAAAAATGTTACCATCGTATATATTATTTTGGTGTACTCCCCATCTTTGATTTGTATATTATGTATAAAAGTACTCATTGTTATTTAAATGCACATACGATTGTATTTTTTTGTACAACACGATCGCCGGTTTACGTCATCCACGTGTTCTGTTTTGACACGACGCATTACCCGTTGCTATGGCAACTTAGTAGAAAATAGACAATTTTTAAAAAATTCGATGAGTGTACGAATAATTTCGAAATACTAAAGAAATTTTAAGTTTGTCAATAAAGAGTACCTAAATAATATGAAATCAGCACGATATCACATAAAAAGAGGTTCAACACAATCAATAGAGAAGAATATTTTTTAAAAATTTATTCAATAATTTTTTATGTACAGTTACGCGTGAATAAATACGTGTTATAACAGAAAAGCGGCAACATTTATAATAATAGCAATAATAACATAACAAACTTAATGGTTAAACATACAATTAGTTAAACATTTAAAAGTCTTATAAAATAGTGTTACATCGCGCTTTAATAGTCAGTTCTTACTTAAAAAATTAAATTATAATTAATTTTGTCTTATGCACAGGTGATTTTAAAATACTAAGGTAAAAAAATATTTTCTTAATCTACAGTGGTGTATAATTTTCCTAAATGAGTTTAGAAAATTGCACTTTTTGTGTAAGAGAGAAATTAATTTTATATCACAATACATATAACTTCATTTTCCAAGTCACATTCATCTAAGTGCTTAAAAAATTTTCTAAAATTGTGGACTTTCGTAGCGTTTGTTTGATTTACTTTTTTGCGTTATCACTGCAAAAAAAAAAAAAACGAATAATCTACGTCAATTTACAAGTATTTGCGCTAATTATCTGCTAATCTTAATTGGCGATTGTTGGCAAACTGCAGATAAAATTCTCAAATCCTTCAAGTTTAAGTAACTTAGAATTTCTCTGTTAACTACATAAGGCAACTCAACTGGCACTTTTAATTCTTTGTTATTCTTGAAGAGGAATTTCAAGGCAATAACGCCGACTTCCAGCAATTGTTTCTTGACTTTTCCTCTTTCATAGTTTTTCTGCATCATTGAAGAATATATTGGAAAGGCATTTGTGTAGTCACTTGACTCAAAGGCACTTGTTATATTTTTGTTCCGTGCATAAGAAACCATTGCATTTGTACTCTTAGTCAATATATCGTAGTAAGATATATTCTCATAAATTTTTTTACTCTTCATATTATTAAGCTCTGTTAAGCATTGTTCATAAAACAATTGCAGGCGACATTTTTGTTTAATCAAATCTAAATTTTGTTCACTCACATATCTGCTCTCAGATACCTGCTTAGCAATGTACATGATAAGGCTATCAGTTATTTGCTGCATCTTTTCACATCCTGGTAGATCTTCGTAACGTGGACTATCCGTGGCTATAAGCAACGGAGTCTCGTCATCTTTGTCTTCAGCATTAATGTTGGCATTCCAATTCAACAGCAGCTCAACCATATCTTTATTCATGTCGTAAACAGCAAGTCTAAGCAATGTCTGATAAACTTTAATAGAAATGTTAAGATCAGCTCCGTGATACAATAAATATTCAGCTACTTGACAGTGGCGCTTTTTAACCGCGTAATACAACGGCGTAAAATTGTCGACATTAGTTTTAACGTCAACGTCCATGCCCAACTTTAAAAACAATTCAACTAGTTCCATAGATCCTTTCTTTGCGGCAAAATGAAGTACTGTGCGTCCGTCCAACGTCATATCGTTCATATTAGCGCCTCGGTTCAACAAAATTTTCGCGATGTTCGCAGAACGATTCTCGGCAGCGAAATGCAAACAACTCTTGCCGTCTTTGCGTTTCGCGTGAACGTTGGCATTGTGCTCCAATAAAAATTCGACCATTTTTATGTCTTCAATCCTAATCGCAAGATGGAATGGTATCTGACCTTGCTTATCAGCATCATTTATATCAGCTCCAGATGCTAAAAGTATTCTCGCTATTTCTGGACAATGACTAACAGAAGCAATGTGCAAAGGAGTTCTGTAATGGTCTTCTTTAGCATTAACATTTGCTCTGTATTCCAACAACATTTTAATGATCTTTTCATCCTTATTTTTGACTGCTATGTGCAATGCAGTCCAACGGTACTCTTCAAAACCATAAATAATGTCGTTTACATCAGCTCCACTGAATAACAGCATTTTAGTGATGTCAGTACATTGTCCTCGAACAGCCAAATGCAGTGGAGTGTGACCGTTACAATTTTTCACATTCACATCAGCTTTGTGCTCAAGGAGCAGTTTGATCATCTTTTTATCTCCATTTTCCACAGCAAAGTGAAGAGCTGTCTTTCGATACATGTCATAATCATTAACATTCGCGCCATTACTCAAAAGTAACTTTACTATCTTTTCACACTGATACTTGTTTTTCATAGCAAAGAGTAGGGGTGTTTCATCGCATAAACCACCCTTGGCATTTACTGGAGCTCCATGTTTTATAAGCAATTTGATTATGGTTACTATGTCATTTTTCATTAATACCTCTGGCTTTCGTTTTTTGCAACTTATATGTAAAGGTGTTTCCAAACGATCATTGCTAACGGTGACTGATGCTCCTTTTTTCAAGAGCATTTTAACAATTTCAGCTTTTCCCAGGCAAATGGCTAGATGTAGAACTGTCTTTTGCGAGAACTTTTGATTCTCTGGATTGACTTGACAATTCTGAGATAAAAGCCATTTTGCTATGTTTGTGTGATGGTAACACAGGGCCCAGTAAAGCAACATGTATCCACTTTGCCATGTTTTTGAATGTGATAATCCAACTGATGAAATAATCTTTTTCACTTTATCCAATTTACCCTTTCTAATAAAATCACAGATTTCAAAATCGTAATCATTTTCCATGTCGAAAATCTTGTTTTCTCTTCAATGAACTTCAAATTTCATATCCATTTTAATGAGAATCATCTACTTAGTAATAAGTATTCAAGGCTTTTGATAGATACTCATTGATCTAAAACCAGTCTTCAAGAAGTACTCTGGAAAATTGAATGGTATGTTAGACAATTAGAATTTCAACAGTGACTCAGTAAATGAATTCTCACCTCATAGATATACAATCAGCTGTGTTTTTGATAAACTTTGTACATCAAAGAAGTTGCTTACTGGAATAATATACTTATTTGTGCAGCAGTTTTTTTATGACAGGAAATTATTGAAATTATATTTCAATACATGCATAAAACTTCATATAAGCTCGAAGAAAAACCTATTAAACATGTATAAAAGGTCAGAAATTGGCCGTAACACGAGAATTTGAAATGATTTATTGAATTACAGTGCTTACTCCAAAATGAATTTCTGCCAGACTGGCTTTAATTCCGAGTACAAGATGGTCAAATTACACAAAAAACCGAAGGCTTACGAAAGCTCTCTTTCGACAAATCGAGAAATACGAATAACAATAATTTACATACACCATCATTTGTTTTGGAGCTTTTTTAAAAAAAAGTGAAAACTAACCTAACTTTGGTGTCAAAAAAAGCATTTAATCTTCGTGTCGAACTTGGGAATTCAATAAATCATTCTTTGAAAAAAAGGCAAAACCACTAGAAAAGTCTTACGATCGACAGCGTCACCAGGAAGTAACCTCCAGCTGATATACTCTAAGAACGAGTCCAGGGTCGTCGTCGCCGAGAGCAATAACGACGACGCAAGGAGGATCTCTTCCAATCTCTTCTCACACTGGCGAGCACTGGCGAGACAGTCGCCGTCGCTCCTCCCATGCGCGCCGCCGCCGTGCGTCTGCAAGTATTTAAAGGGTGACGTGATAGTCTGCCAATGCACGCGATATTACGACGGCGGCAACGGCGGCGCGTTGTTGCCAGACGCGATTATTTTGTCTGCGCGAGTATCCGTATCTTTTCCATTTCCAGTATACCTACACTATATGTACTCTATATATATATATATATATATATATATATGTTCACACACTGAGGGCAATCAACATCACATTTTCGCTTCGTTCAATTTAATTAATGATGCCAATTTCCGACTTTATACACTTATAACATACAGACACTTGTTGGAGCGGCCAATCTTATCTCTCTTGCGTTTTTTGCGGTTAAACTTTTTCTGTCTGCTCCGAACTATACGGGTGAGCGGTTGAGCGCTCGACAAAAAAAAAATGAAGTGTACTCGCGAAACCACAGCGTTTTATTTTTACCCGCTGCGATAAGGCGCCTCGTTGGCGGATTCGCGTATATTTTGGAGTTGGGAAAGCTTTTTTCTTTTTTTACAAAAATATAAAGAAAACTTCAAGCTTCGATGAACTGTGTTTACAAATTTTTGATGAATAATTTTTTTTATTGATCTATTATATGGAGGTGTCAGGCATTAATAATTTTTTATTTATAAAATTCCACTTATAATAAAGTGGAATTTTTTGCAACCCACTTCATGATAAGCCTCCCAACGGAGAACATTTCCGAAAAGAAAATTAAACTTTTATTTAGAGGTCACTCTGAATTTACTCCATTTTATACATCTATAAAGAGGATATTAATCATAATTACCGGAACAATATCGGAAGTGTCTTATAAAAAAATGTAAAATAATGCAAAAACTAAAATAAAGCACGCATTGTGTTGCAGGCAATCCGAACGTCCGCAAAAAAAAAGTCAGATGTTCACGACGCCCTTGACACGCTGCACTTTTTGAAGAAAAAAAAAGCGCAAAAAATCACGCGTCCGTAAAGTGGCGCCCTCCAAAAGAACTAAAATCCATCGGCAACTGGCGAGCAGATCTGCTGGCGAGAAAGAGCGAGAAGTGCCGACTGCCGAGGCATGTTTCCACGAGTTGGCAGAAATTAACTGAAAAAAAAAAACTCCGTGTCTATATCTGTACAGTCTTTCGTCTCTCGGTCTCTTTCGCAAATCGTCGCAATTTTCCGCCTACAGTTTCCCTCTCCAACGCTCCGAAAAACATCATCAACGTCAGCTGCCGTGTCATGCTCGACGATTGTTGAATCAGTGTATCAGTGTTCGCAGCAGTCCATAAGTGTACGGAGGTGATCTCCGCAAGTGTCGTCAAAAATAAAAAAAGGAATTTATAACCAAGAAATACACTCGACATTGGACGTTAGAGACAGGGAATTACGTGATAATAATCGGCGGGGCGCAGCGCGTAGCGGTGAGATAAAGGAGAGTTGACTGCGCGCAGCTGCACACAGCTCGGCAGTCCCGAGTGCGTATGTGACTTTGGCCGCTACGGGAATGTCGCCGAGGTCGCTCTGACTTCCAAAGTACTGGCCGCTGGGAGCGTGAAAGGAGGGTGATAGGTAGGAGTTTTAAGACTCTTCTGCGGTCTGCCCGCTGAATATGTCGAGTTCGCTCAATTGTACACAAGCCCAAGCAACGAGCGGAACTGGTGGTCACGGTGCTAAAGTCGAGGGCTGCGAAGTCTGTCGCAAAAGCGACAAATTACTAAGGTGTTCGCGCTGCAAAAGCGTATTTTACTGCACCAAGGAGCATCAGAAGCTTGACTGGAAGAGACACAAGAGGCAGTGTGCCTCTGATTGTTCTTCGGAGAAACCTAGCCAGCATTCGGATCAACTTCTGGCTGGTGTCCATAACGCCAGGAGTAAGACACTTGTCCAGGGTAAGTTTATCTCCATTGACACTTATTCCCACTCATATTCTAGCTATGATCGATGAGTTGTCATTTTGCTTTTGTCTAGTATACATCAGATTTCTGTTTGCGTACAATGTTCATTACAGCTTTTGCACTTATTTTATGTTGTCTAAAGAGAAAAAATTATGATCATAATGCTGTAAATACAAGCTTGATTGATACATTTAGTTGAGGAAAGTTTATTGAACAAAATTTTAATATTTATTTTTCTTTCTTTCTTGCAGAGGATAAAAGTGACAGCAGAAAGCCTAGGAACAACAAAAACAAAAATCTCCACAGTCAGAGTTATAGGGGAGATACAAGAGATAGTTTACATACAAAAGATACAACAGACGGGTGGACTCTACCCATAACATACGAGGGCAGTTCGGAAGATACAATTCTGGGAGCCAGAGCAGAATTGCTGAATCCTCTACAAGGATCTAGAGTATTGGAGAACTCTGTGAATAAAACAAGCATAGACATGCCTGAACCACGCCACAACGGAATAAAGAACTTTCCAGAGGTTAGTTTGAGGGACAACGATGATTTCTTCCCATCGCTGCAGCTACCCAAGAACAGAAACAATCTGGAAGAAATTGATGACATTTGTAGAAATTTAATCAGAGACCTTAATAGCTATGGGGTGTGTGTTGTAAATAATTTTCTTGGTACGGAAAAGGGCTTGTCAGTGCTAGATGAAGTTTATGGTATGTACAGTGCTGGAATGTTTAAAGACGGCCAGTTAGTATCAAATAAGGCTCGTGCAAGTGACTTGAAAACAATCAGAGGTGATCAAATAACTTGGCTGGATGGCAAAGAGAAAAACTGTCATAACATTGGCAATTTAATATCCAAGGTGGATGCTATTATAATGAGAGCCAATAAAATGCGTAACAATGGCAAGATGGGTGAATACACAATCAATGGAAGAACAAAGGTAATTCACATTATTTATTATATGAAAATGCAAAATACTTTTTATAAGTCTTCTTTGTTATTGGTAGAGTACTATTATTTGAATTAGTGTTTTTTTGTTTGTTTGAATGAGTATATTCTTCAGAATCTTGTAATTTGAAGAATGAAATTGATCATGATTTGAAAACTATTTTTGCTTTTGCCAAATTTTTAGCATGACATTCAAATAACTTTTTATTTCTGAAATGATTACAAAGCTGAATACATGAAAATGATAGTAAAGAACCTGGCAAAAAATATTTTATGGCTGCCAAATACATTTTATCAATAGCAAAGTAATTACTCTATGTACACATTTTTTTTATTAACAAAGGTTAAATAATCGTCGATTTTTCCCAACACGTCAAATATTTAAATTTCACGTTATCTGTCCATCGATCAAAAGTAAATTCAAAAACCAACATACGCCTATGAATTCACAGATTCCAAGTATAATATCGTAAGCTCCTCAGTTGGAAATGTCATATCTCACACAATAAGAGTAACATTTTTATTGCGCATCGTCGCGACAAGTCGAGTTGAAAAATAATGTATTCTTTATCATAGTCATTGACGTTTGCAAAAAAAATCTTAATCCTTTTGTGAGAATAACAAAAAAAAGTATAAGTCCCTATAAACGTCAAGCTCGTCGTAAAAAAGAAAAACCTCGTGTTGTGATAACGAACACAAATCCCTCCTATTTCTCTGCTATAAACGTCAATCTCCAAATGCGTCATCCCCACGAGAATCCTGCTCTCGTGCTAATCGCACGAGCAAACACGTATACACACACAGTTCGAATGTTTACACATGGTCTGTGGTGGACACGTATACCAATAATTTTGCAATAAAAAAATCAAGTCCATTTTCAAGAGCTGTCACCCTGGCACGTTGCCAGCAATCATACTTATCAGATGTACAGTAGTTGATTTTTAACTTTTTTTATCGATCGCTTCTAAGCTCTTATCGGCATCGATAATAATTAGACGTGTTAAGGCCCCCCACAAATGTTTATAGCATACCTAAAGCGGGAAAATCTTGTTTCGGCTTCCCTCCAATGGTTTCCCTAAACGAAAGATCTCTGGGGCTTCAAAAAATACCATTGATAAATGTTGGTTCCTAGATCACGACTAATCACTTACGGAGTGGGTTATGCAGTCGTGTCTTCGGAAATAAATTTAAAATGTAAGCATTTTTTCCAGCTGTTGTCATAACCACTAAAACAAAATGTAATCGCATGTAAACAAAAAATAACAACAACTCTCCGAAAGTGATTAGTCGTAATCTAGGCACCAACATTTATCAATCGTATTTTTTTTCGAGTACCAATTATATTTTGTTTGAACAAGCCATCGGAGGGAAGCCGCGGCAAATTTTCTCCGCTTTGCTGTGCTATAGACATTGGCGGGGGGGGGGGGGGGCCTTAATTTTTTTTTCATTTACATATAAAAAAAATTTTGATTGACATTCGTGAAATAGGCTGACGTCTTTTTTTCTATTTTCTCGACC
>JAWWMK010000032.1:5434684-5480117 GCA_035047105.1 Galeopsomyia nigrocyanea | reverse complement strand
CCCCCCCCCCCCCCCCCGTAATGTGTTTTGCATATACATATAAAAAAAAATTGTGATTGACATTCGTGAAATCGGCTGACTTCTGTTTTGCTATTTTCTCGACCATCTATAAAACTGTAATTTGCTTAAGATATATCATGCGTAATCGATTTCGATAAAAATTTTAACGCGTTTGATATTCAACAACTTAAAAAAAAAGTACGCATCATCCAACGTTAATCCCGCCAGGCAAGAGAAAAAAAAACATTGTTAATCCGCAGGCACGCGACTCAGTCAGATGCTAAAAAAAAAAGAAGAAGAAGTCGTGAATTCTTTCCTATCTCTCTCCTTAGCCTAGGTATCTCACTACCGAAACGATCTATATAATATATACTTATCTGAGGCCAGTGAGAGAAGTCAGTGCAGCAGGTCACGTACGCCATTGCCGCCGCAGCGCTCATACTCTCTTTTCTCTTTCACCACACGACTGAACACAACTAAACCGTTTTCCTGTATATGTACACGAGAAATCCAACGTCCAACGCGATGACGAATATACATTAACACGATTCGCGGTGATGCCTTTTTAACTTTCTTTTTCTTCTTTAGCGAATTTTTTTTTTTTTTTCTTCTTTTTATAAAATGTATTCTTGCGCGGCTTTGATTGCTTTATGAAGATTGTGTGTACAGGTTTATAAATAGCTCGCGGTGAATTGATGATGACAAGGAAGTCGCGGAACGCTTTTAATGCCAGCAAAATATTGCCGTTTATGTACTATTCTTTAATATACTCGTGAATTTAATCGTTGAAAAATGAAATTGTTAGTAAAAACTGCAGGTTGTTTGAATTTCATTACTTATTAATTGGTTCATTGAATGAACGATTGGAAGTCCTCGCACGTGGTAAAAATTATAATTTATTGAAATCGGCAGTAACCGTGTATGATAATTAAGGAAGACGTTTTGTAATGCAGCAGATTTAAAATTCTTATTTCTTTTTTATTCATAATCGAACATCTCTACTTCCTTGAAGAGATCCGATCTTGAAAACCATTGTGATTGAATCAGATTCGGTAATTTTCCAGTTGACAGAAAATCAACAATATACGTATGAAATTTCTGCATATCATTAAATTTCCTTTCGCTTTAAGAAAAAAAAAAAGAAAGAAACCGGTCGCGCAAGTCAATAGCACTATTAATAGCGACTCGGCCACTAAAAAAGGTATATAGCCGCGTGTCGCAGCAATTTTACAAAAGAAGAATAGTAAAATTCCACCCATACGATATACCTCGAAAGCATTCGAACGTTTGGATCATCGTGAGAATGCATCATCTCATTATGCAAAACAGCGAAAAAAAAATCCTCTTTTCCACGAAAGATTCCGCTTTCAAAAGCGCATCGTCCTTGAGTAAGGTCGGCGATCGAATAATACGTGCCAAAAAAAAAAGAAAGAAAGAAAAAAAAAGTCGCGACAACACGCTGGCAGTTGCTTACTTCTCTCGAATTGGATTACTCATTCCTCGACTCATTCGTAAACAGAGAGAATGAGAGAGGGGATTAACTGCACTCACGTACTTTTGCCACAAGCCATTTAATCTATTGTAGGAACGGACTTTTTGTGCGCATCGCATATATATCTATTTCAATTTAGATAATGGCGTGTTTATTGAATTCGGGGCTGACAACTCAATTTGCTCTCGATAAATCAAATTTCCAATCGTTCTTTCAAGTTTATTTTTACACATTCGCGTTATATCCCCCCTGTATACCGATAGAAAGCGTGACTCAGGATATTATTCGCCGATATTATTACGCCTCCTTCAAGTTTTAATCCAGCTGCAATAAAAAAATCGAGTGATAAAACAAACGATCAGCCGAAAATTACACTGACAAGTGCTCTTTATAAATCGCGATGCACACGCTCCCACGCATCGTCGTCATCGTCGTATTTCCCGTATTACGAAAGCTATACGTGTATGCGCCTTATCCGAGATTATCAGTAATGTTCATTGAATGAGACATTCGATATACTTATAAAGGCATAGGCCAAGTCACGTACGCCATCAGCAGAACGAAAACCACCTCCTCGATTACTGTTTACTCTACTTACACAGATTCACATAATCGTATCTTTAAATAGTACAAGACCAGCTGTTTAACGTGTACGTATACCATGCTTAAGGTGGCTTCACCAAATATTGATCAATGACAGAATTGAATAATAATTTTTTTTATGTATAGTATTTTGCACCAGCTTTCAAATACCATAAAAAAATTAGGGTTTACCGACATAATTTAAGAGAAATAAATTGTCAAAGTCGGACTGTTATACATTGGTAAGATAGAAGGCTAGGTTAACACTCATCACATATTTTTTAATAATTTCCAAAGTAGATGACAAATTCTCTCAAAAAAACGATTATGGCATACAATAACGCTTACTGAAAATATATATGTATGACTAGAGAAGTTTGCCGAATGAATAACAAAGATAAGGCAGGAAAATATATGTCAAATCGTTGCATTTCAGGAGCAAAAACGTAAGAGGGGCGACTTGCAAAACTTTTATTTTCACTATTTTTTCACTTATAGGTATGGAAGTATATGCTTTTGAATGATAAATCGCATGTTTAATCGTTTTACATATTAATATCTGCCAATAAGACAATGATTTGATGGAACTCCCAACGTGATACGGCCCGTCCTAGTGAAGCCACCTTAAAATATTGTCGATTAATCGTCATCATCGCATCGAACTCTCGTGCCTTCAGATTAATTATTCCCGTTTTTTTTTTATAACACGTCACGCCTCGCACGCGTATACAGATAGATGCCTCTTCGGGACACGCGACATAGAAAGAAGATTGTCCACGAAAAAAAAAACTATTATTATGCTGTACCATGATTAGCATAGAGCATTGGCCATGACTTATAGCGTTTTTTTTTTTTTTGGGGCATTGCCCGTTTAGGGCACTCGACGGCGGGCGACGACGTGTATACGTGACATTCGACACGTCTGTCGTAGGACCGTGTATAAAATATGACAATTGGGGAGTGAGAAAGAATTCAAGGCCCTTCCGTGAGAGTGTGTCTACTCGTGTTCATCTCGCTCGTAATGAAACAATCATTGAAGGATCTAAGCGAAAAAATTTGGAGGGACTGCTTATAGTGTCTAGTTTATTTTCTTTTTATGTTATTTTTTCAAAAATAAAGCGGAAAAATTGGCTCTTTATGGGGAAATACATTGAAATCAATATTTTCTCTATTTCTAATTGAAATTTAACATAGTAAAAAATCTTAAAACATTACGAAACTTTGACACAATGAAGTTGATACAATCCTGAAGTGATTACCGTGTTGAAAAATATAGGTCACTCTTGTTTTTGTTAAGCTATTAACGAAAATGTTGTTGATAATCGATGACGCGGCGCGACACCGTTGCACTAAATTGCTTCTATAATTTTTTTTAATTAATATTAAGACCTCAAACTTGACACACATATTCTTGAAACCTTAAAAAACAATGTATTACTAACAAATTTTGCATTTTCGAAAATTCGTAACAGACTTTTGTCGTTTCAAGTGACGCATTTCGTAAATTTTGAGGTTATAATTTTTTCTGGACAATCGGAAGTAGATAGCGAGTATCTACAAAGACAACAAGAAACTAGACGGTATAAGGAGTCCCTCCAAATTTTTTTGGCTTCGATCTATTAATAATTGTTTCATTACGAGCGAGATGAACACGAGTATAGTTTTTTTACCGCGCGTGGCCCTGTCGTACCCGCCCCTGAGCTAAAGCATCACCTTATAGAGCGCGTTGACTTCGCTCTTTCGTGCGGATATACCGGTTTTCTTTTACGGTTCAGAAGGTCAGTGGGTCGTCGAGTTGTTGTTGGTTTATGCGAAGGTTTGATATTTTGGATATATGTATATACTTCTCGAATGGGCTGATAGCGAGAGTGTATATACTTAAGAAATGATTAATTGCTAGTTTGAGGTTTAGATCGCCACGTGTGTTTGTTGTGTACTGGGTTCATGGATAAGTGTGTCCAGTTTGTTGGGAATGTTTATATTATTTTTTAGAAGGAGTGGGATCGAAAATATTACTGAAATTGAGAAAAAAAGTAATTTTTTTTAACGAAATTTTAATTTATTTGAAATGTACAATCAATTTCCTTATCTTCCAGAACATTTATTTAATGTGTCATTTAGTGTTTTATAATCGATTCGGAATTAAAATATCAATATCCTGCAAAAAAAATGTATGATAAAAAAGTGTTAACGATGTTGTAACTTTCAGTATAACAGCACGATATAAAAAAAAAAGCGAAAACGTGTCGAAACTTCTTTTTTTTTTCTCCCAACCGACCACGTGTGCACTTGACAAAACGTGACATCGGATAAACAAAAAAAAAAATACTCGCTAATCCATCAATTTTATTTTACTCTCGCTTTCGCATGTTTGGGGACAGTAAAACTTATCACGATTGATATATAGCGACCACTTGATTCACGCTCGTTAAATTATTAATGCAATATCGCGACCGGATATATAAATCACGTGTTGGCGAAACGAATTGTTGATGTGAAAATACATTTATTGGCAGATTTTTACATTTCTACCGTCGTGTTTCAATTGAAATTTAAAATGTATACCAAGAAGCGTCGAGGAAATATTCTCAAAGAGATATTTTCGAAAAGATCATTAATACGATAATAATTGATAATTGAATCTTGACGGACGATGCATTTGAATAATTGCACGCACCATCATCCTCGACAATCCAGTTTTTCGCACATTCGCAACGATGTTCTTCCGAGCAGTACATTACGTTCTTCTCGAATAATCCTTTCCATTGGAAACATTCATCTTCGCCAGGTACGCAATAATCTCCAACTGCTTTGTCGCGAGTACATTGATTCAGTGTAAAATTAAAATGGTACTTATCGCAACATTCGCAATGATAGTTTCGGCACTCGGCACCTTCTTTTAATATTTTAATACACTGATTACTGTCGTAGCAATGTTCTTGAAATCCTTTTACTCTTGGTAAACATTTTGTTAATTCAGCTTCTATTTCAAAAATACCTGTAGGGCAGACACACATTTTCTCTGTACAGTATGTACCTATGGTATAGATGCAATCTTCATCCGTATCACATCTCGAAAATATCGACTGATTGATCGTTTTGACGATTTCTTTAACGTAATAATCAGTTGTACAAAGTTCAAAAGACAAACTTTCGGCGTTCGGGCACATGCAAAAACCATCGAAGCATCGAGATTTTTGCGCTGGGTCAAGAAACTTTTTGCAATCATTGTGAATGCGACATGGTATTCCCAAATCGGTGTATGCCTTCACTTCGGTGTTCAAAAAGAACACAATGCAAATTATGAAAATTACTTTGAGATTCATATTTAACGGACACTTGATTTTCAATTGATACGACTGCAGACTAAAACAACTGAATAAAATATGAATGGCTAGAGTTGCATCTTTTATATTAAAAATATGATTTCATCCGACAACTATTTGCATTATACATAAAGCGAACGAGGAAATGAATTATCTTTCAAACGATACAAGACATACTATTATACGCCCATCGTTTGATATTCAATTTATCATCTCAATTAAAACAACTATGAGCAAAAGGGGATTCACCGAGTTCGCATAAATTCGCAATTTTCCTCAAACTCGCAAAAAAAGAAAACATTCAATTTGCGTTTCAATTCAAACGCACGAATAAGAAGGGTATCACGTATATCATCAATTTTCCTCAAATTCATAGAACTCTCCTTGCGCAAAAAAGACTTGACTCACAGCAAGCATTCGCGAGGCAATAATAATCAATAAATCATCCTTGCCGCGTCGAAAGAAATGAAGCATGTAACGACGCAAATAGTGACTACGTGCGCGACCCCTCCCAAAAAAAAAAGAAAGAAAGAAAGAAAAAAAAGCCTTCGTTTCTCTTCTTGCCTGTATAATACAATACGCAAGGAGGCCTACGTGCTGTAGAACTATGTTACGCACGAACTTATAGTATTTATATATGAAAGCAGCTGCGGCGCTCTCTTCCCTCTGTGAACCACCATTCACTTGGTCTTTTTGGCCTACGTGCTGAACACCATGAAAGTTGTAGATACACGTGTGGCGCTTCGCGCGCTCCAACGGGATTCGGAGCAGGTATATGTAATAAATACTCTTATTGTTTGAAAAAGAGGGGAAATTAAAGAATGAACGATGATTCAGTAGTTATTGTATCTTGATTGATAAAAAAAAAGACGCGAGAGAGTTGTTGCGACGAGTAGAAGCTTTTTAGAAAACTAATTTTGCACAGATAGACGCGGGCGTATATTTTTAAATGACCTAGAACTATTAGCGCTCTGTCGCCGACGAGCTTTTTGCATTGAACAATTTTTCGAGCGTAATATAAATAAACTTGGAATTAATGACAACTGGTTTTTGAAATAACGAGTGACGCTTGTTCTTTATGTGTGTTTTATTCTTTTGTTGGATTATGCAGCAGGAACTTTTTTTTTTCTTTTTCCTGCGCTCGACGTATATAACGATTCTTCTTTGAAACTGAGTGTCGGCGCAATTAGTTCAATACACGTTTCTGTTATTTCTTTTTTAACGAAGAAAAAAAAATTCTTTTTGTTTCAGGCTATGGTAGCGTGTTATCCTGGCCACGGTTCGCACTACGTGAAGCACGTCGACAATCCAAACCGAGACGGCAGATGTATCACGGCGATATACTACTTGAATAGGGATTGGGACATCAAGGTAAATTGATTGATTAATAAATACTTGTAATCTGGTTGAAAGTTTACGTGGATTTGTAATTGGACATTTTTTCGTGCTTTTTTTGTTTAGCAAAACGGTGGCCTACTCAGGATATTCCCAGAAGGCTGGCAAGACCAAGTGGCAGACATCGAGCCGCTGTTCGATCGTATTCTCTTTTTCTGGTCGGATCGAAGAAATCCACACGAAGTGCAACCCGCCTACAAGACCAGATACGCCATTACGCTATGGTACTTCGACGCGGAGGAGAGGAACGAAGCTTGCAGGAGATACCAGCGAGACAGTGAGTATATTTGATTTTTTAGTTTTCTTTTTTTTTTGTGAGATGTGTGACATGGAAAAAAATAATTATGATTTTTAGATGTACTTGGTTGAAGATCGAACAAAGAAAAATGTAACTCAACGTTTATTGCGTTGTTTTCAGAGGAGATGAATTGTAAACCGGGAAACTCATGAGACGGAGAAGAAGAACACGCGCCAATAAGCCGACGGACCGCCCGACGACTGAACTTTATTATTGCGACGCTCCGCATCTGTATATAGTTTATTCATGTACACATAAATAAAAACACACGCGCGCGCGACGAATACATTGGTACATAATTGTATTACTACGTATTAAGGAGTTAAACGAGATATAAGCAACTTCGCGGCGAACGGGAGGAATTGATTTCGGTGTACCGTCAATGATGAAATTAAAATCACACATACTCAATAAGGATGTGCAATAGTTTAGTATTTTCACTTTGTAAACTTTCTTTTTCGATTTTTTTTTCCATTATTTTCTCGCCGAATAATTATGTTTTTCTTCTTGATCGATCTTTACAATTGTGCGCGTCAACTTGAAAAATAATGTCTCTGACTTCTTTTTTTTTTCAATTGTACAATGCACGAAACCTAAAGTGACATGGAACCAAGTCAAAATTGTTTTCGAAATTGTATGGGATTTTTTAAGTGCCTCGACATGAGTAAATTGTGATACATAACATAGAGAATTCAATTAGCTGGTTCAACATTTTTTTGATACTTTTCCTTTTTTTTTCTTCTTTTAGTCATGTGTATTTCAATTTGCTGACTTGTGGGCCGATACATATGTATATGTAAAATTTTTTTATGTACATTCAACTGGCCGAGTTTGTTTGTATCCTAGTGATTATTTTTTTTCCTGATTTTGCGCTTGTTTATTAAAAGTAAAATCACGCTATTGTAAATATATATTATTTAAAAACTAATTGTTTCAAATCTATCGCTATATTTAGAACTCTGATAAAATTATTTTTAAGTCTGCAAATACTTGTTATCTTTTACCCTGGTCCTTTTGATATCCTCTTCCTGCCTATTCAATTCAGCGACAATCGCGAAAATTACTTTAAATGAATTTTGCTGCGTACGAATGCAATTTTCTTAGTTTTAATTTACGCAATATAGTTTTTTTTTTCAAATAACGTAGGAAGTATTATTTGTAAAAAGTGATATCAATATTGAAACGCAGATTCGGAGTTTTATATGAAAAAATAAATATATTCTTTAAAGTTTATAAAAAAGTTGAATATATTTTTATTTACAAATAATTGCAGTTTTTCTAAATATTTTGACTCAGCTCATTCTTCCGGTAAATTGCATTCATCTACTCCATTATCAGATGGATAATAGCTCATGAAAGTAAAATTACTTTTGACAAATGACCCACAATTAATTACTTTACAATCATAATATTTCGTTTCGTATGGCTTAAAATCGTCAGCGACGACAACAAGATCTGGCGTTGGGTATAACTGTAATGCTTGATCATGTTTCCAATAAACAGGAATTACTGAAAATAGTAATGGAGTCAAATGCGACTGGCGAATTATGGACTTTGCGAACTGAAACCAAATAGTTATCATTGACAACACATTTGAAATTATTTTAAATTTTAAGTAAAATTGGAGAAAAAACTTACAGCTTTATGTACAGACTCTGTTATGTCATGACCATTTTCATCCAAAGTTTGTTTTGGATAGCTAAGGGTATTTCTACTTAATTTGGAAATCATATTTTCTCTGAACACCACAATTTCTTTTGTGCAATACTGTATTCTACAAGGATTAGTTGCCAGTTTAGTATTTGGCACAACTTTCAAAAAATCTTCCATCAGATATTTTGGTAAGGGAGGTCTTGGCAAAATTTTTGGAGCACACAGATCATATGGTCCCGGCACAAAAATAAATGTAGTAT
Source organism: Galeopsomyia nigrocyanea (assembly GCA_035047105.1). Taxonomy (NCBI): domain Eukaryota; kingdom Metazoa; phylum Arthropoda; class Insecta; order Hymenoptera; family Eulophidae; genus Galeopsomyia; species Galeopsomyia nigrocyanea. The sequence goes on along the minus strand of JAWWMK010000032.1, from coordinate 5,471,111 downwards.
GTTTTTGTATCAAAGGGAATTCCGTAACTATTGCTCCAAGCTTTTTGAATCCTTCTTTTACTTTAAGAAAATTATTTACATTTGAAAGAAAGCTTGAAAAATGTCCACATAATACTATTGCAGTTGGAGGATTATCAGAGTATCCAGAAAGTAAGGTTTTAAATTTATTCAGCACAATTTCACTGTCCACCCAAATTTCTGAGACAAAAATCAGGTAATCATTTTTATTTGCCTCTTCGTAAGCACTCAATTTTTCTGAAAATTTCAATGATGTAGGATGGGGACCACCAAATGTGTTGGCTGTGCTAAAGTTTGTTCTACTGTTTTCACTTGGTTCAGCTGGTGGGAAATCCATATTTTCAACATGTAAAAAACCATCAACATATTTCCCTCTTGCTATAACTATTGATCCTTCCATAATCAAATTGGAATCAAACTTGTGTTTATATATTAAGGAAAATATAATTAAATTGTTTGTACATTATGTAGTGTATCAATCATACAAGCATAAACAGAAATATGGTATAAAAAATACTTATTTTAAAAGGATATAGTATCTTTTAGAAGCAGTTTAACTGATCCACCATAATCTTCCAAGTAATATTGTCCTTCTGTAAGTTGAGCTAACAAACCCATTACGCAAACATTTCTTGTTTTAGATTCACTAAGTAAATATTCTATCGGAACCAATTCAGATTTATTTTCCTCAGACCTTTCAAATGTGGTTGTAGCAAAAAGAGAATGTTTTTGAGTCCTGTACCACAATAAATCTAGACGTTCTTTAAATACTAATGATTTACATGAAGCTTCAGCAAATAAATCATAATCCTTGTTCTGTAATACATATTTCTTCTTGTTGATATCATAAGTAACTTTTGGCACTGTAAAAACATCAATAACATTCAATGTCGTTTCTGTTTCTTTCAATGTACTTTCTGGTTTTAGACATTCTGTCAGAGCAAGTCTTATATGTTCAATATCGACATGTGGAGTTGCCAGCTTTTGTGTCAAAATCTGTTCAACAATTTTAGTCAACCAATCTCTTGGATCTAACTCTGGACGACTTTGTAGATGCTTTGCCACCACAGCAGACAGTTTTCTATAAAAATATAAATATTTTATTCTAGAAAGCATTAATGTCAGTGTGCATTGTAGGTGAATAATTTACCTTGTTATTGTGAGACCATACATGTCGAATGTTGTATGAACCATTTTCACTAATATGTCGTCAGCCATAGTAAAGCTTGAAACAAAATTCACTTAGAAATGCAAAATTTGTAGTAGTTATTTTGAAAAGATAATAAAATTTGGCATAAAATTTTTCATAATTCTACTTTATTCGAGTCAGCAATACAAATTTCTTCACGTGTGGTTTGGCGCCAATTCGACACTTGTCTGATTTTCAAAGAAACGACGTCCACCAATAAGAACATTTGATAGAATGTGGACAAAATCTAACCAAAAGAAAAGCGCATTGTGCAAATGGCGCAAAACATGTTGTCTTCTCATTTCTTTCGAGTGTGGATTCTTTCAACGTTAATAGTTGTTAAATGATTATTCGTTACAATAGTTGTTTCATTTTATAACGAGAAATGGACGCTCTTTCACGCGCTAACTGTCTCTTATAGATTCGTCACGTGTGATACGAGGCAAGAAATGCGACAAACGTACAAAAGAAAGACGTTTAGTTGGTTATGACGGTATCAGTTTTTGGCAAACCGTTTTAGCCGGCAGCAAAAAGTAGTTTTTGTTATTAATTATAAGAAACCTTCTATCGTTTATCATTGGGAAAATGGCGTCACTAATGAATGATGCTCCTCTTACGAAAACCGAGCAAGAAGAGGAAGAAATGAGGGATGAACTGAAAGGTTGGTATTTATAAAATTCCAGATCATTTTTAACTTTTTATACTTGTCAAAAATGTTATTAATAGCGTTTGTCAACTGATTATTTAAAAAATTTATAAAAACTTTATTGAAACATGGAATTTTGCAAATTTTTGTGTAATGTAATTTTGATATTTTTCAGGTGTCGGGCTTTATTATGAAAATATGGGCGTCGAAGAAATGAGACAAATAATAAATGTACTCAATGAATCCAAAAATGATATTAGGACACACAATGTGAGTACTTTTTTCAAATGTTCTAATAATTATGGATTTAATATATATGCATTTTATTGTTAATGTTATTTCAGGAAGATGCAACAGATTCTATGCCATTCAATGAAAGTAGATCGAGTCAAGATACATCCAAAATTACAGAAAATAGTTCAAGACCATTACCTAGCTTTTCTTACAGACAAGATGCTGCATCTGGTACACTTACAACTCAGAATTCCACTCTAGAAGAATCTAAAAACAGCAACGTCAAAAATTCACAAGCCTCTTCAAGTACTTCATTTGAGAAAAATTATAGAGATAATAGTCCTGACAGTGAACCCATATATGATAAAAATTCAAATTTCAAAAAAGATGATGATTATCCACCATTAGGTAATCGGTATAAAACTAGGAGTACTACAAGTGATGGACCAAGAACTCGATCCCAAGATACGAGGAAATCATCAACACCAGCTGCTAAAAGAGCCAGCATGGAAAGATGGCTGTTAAATCCTTTAGAATTTATGAAAGAGAAAAATACAACCCAGTTACGTCGGCCTGGACATTCAGAAAGTAATTTTGAAGAGCCTTTGTCTTTCAGTAATGAAGAAATTGATTTGGATTCTGAAGAATTTGACAATCTGTGCCAACAGATGATTGAAAAACTGGGCACATATAACAATCAATGTATGATGGAATTGGAAGCCAAAGACAAAAAATCGGCACCCATCAAGGTGGGTACCTCTAAGCAAGTACCTCCTTATGGTTAAAAAAATTTAAACATTAAAAAAGCATCTACAAGAACTTAATACTTGTTCTTAAATCTAAACATGCTATGATTTACAAACGTGTTCTGACTAAGTTGTCTCAGATAGATTCTTATATAGAGGCAATTACTCTTATTCAAGTAGCACATCTTTTTTTTTACTCTTCCAACTAAACATTTTACTAGCGCCTATTCAAAGTATTATTTCAGTGTAATATTTTACAAAGAATATTCTATTACTATTATTTTATATTGAATTTGTATAAAGGCAGCTTTTTCATTTTTTTTCTATTTAAATTCTATTTTATTTATTAATGTTAAGTCCAACAACATTTGATAAATAATCATTATTTTAAAAAAGAGTATATTATTTAGTGAAGTTGTAAAAAATCAATTTTATTATGATAATTATTACTTCTACACTGAAATTTTGATTTAATAAAATATTTTATTTTTAATAAGTAGCAAAAGATTCATGCTCTACTATACAATATAGTCCTACTTTCTATTTATTGTTTTTTTATCAAAGCATATTGATTTTAATTTGTACATAAACTCTAAATTATTGTATGTATGTATGCAAATAGATCATTATTTGCAAGCATCAAGCTGGGTGATTTCTTAGAGAAATAAATAAAATTTGTGATAATTGATGCATGTATGTGAAAATTACATACTTGAAGCCCAGATTACAATTTGAAAAAGTTTGAACACGTATTTGACACATAAACTAACATAGTAAATAAATTTAGTAGTAGTAGATGTAACAAAGTTGTAATCGAAAATTGATTTAATTAAAAATGTTGTTATATTCATTGTAAGTGTAATGAAAAAAAAGTTGAATAAAACTAATTTATGTACAAAATAAAAAAACGTGTGTTTTATTTTCACAAACGTCTAATTTTTTTTATTTCCAAATTTCTCTAGATAAATCTTGAGGAGGATTCAACAAGTAAAGTCCCAGGCAAGGAAAACTCATTTTCAACCAACAATCCAGGGGCAAGTACAAGTGCATCACCATCAGCTAGAAATACTTATGATCGTGCTACTAAACGTAAGGCCTTATCTACTATTGCTGCGGCTACTACTTATGAAAATGATGAAAATAGCAGTGATGAATTCTCTAATACGAAAAAAAGAAAATTTCAGCAGGGAAAAAAAGAAGAGGAGGGAGTAAAAAGAAATCAAGAAAATAAAAAAAATAAAAATAATGGTAAACCAACAGAGGTGATAAGTCTTGATGATGTTAAGGATATGGAGTTTGACAATTCAAATTTACACAGCATAAGAAAAAGTTCAAACGCAAAAGTTTCAACTGATAATGAATCTAATGAGCAAACGTCAGAGTATCCAAGAAGAATTACACCTCCAAACCCTGCTAAAAAAAATTTTAAAGGTCCTAGAGCTAAGAAAAAGAATTCCACTTTAATAGAAACTAAATCGGAACCCGAGAAAAAACAAATTCCTTTAAATGATGAAGAAATACAAAAAACATTGGAAGAAATTGAAGCTCACATAGATGAAAATGATTGCGTAGATATTACCGACGACATAAAGCCACCACCAACGCCTAACCGGGTTACCAAGAGATTACAATTAGCAACAAATCATTTAGAAAATGCCCGTGAAGTGGAAGAGCAGAAACTGAAAGCTGAAGAAGAAGCAAAAGAACGAAAAGAAAAGGAAGAAAGACTAAAATTGGATGAGCGAATCAGTTCACGTATGCAAGAAGAGGAAAATGAAGAAGGTCGTCGTTTGGATAATCAAAGGAAATGTAATGAACAGGGCGCTTTTTACAAGAATTTGTTGAATAGTAGATCAAGAGTTACAAGGGCAACTATTCAGGCGAAAAAAACTGAAGAAGAGATATATGAAGATCGGTTATTGGTAAAACCGCACAACACGTCATTAAAATTGCGTTGTCATAATTCTTAAAATGCGAAAAAATTAAACGTATTGTTTTTTTCTAGGACGGAGATGACGATGAACCAACAATTACTAAAATCATTGAAAAACTATTATGTCCTATTTGTCAAAAACCGTACCCTGCTGATCAGATAGAAACGCATGCTTCCGGATGTGATGCATATGCTACAGATTCGAATGAAGCGCACAATAGACCATCCACAAGTCGTCGTGTCACCCAAATTTACAAATGCCACCTTTGTGATAAATTCGAGACTGATGATGGCAACATTTATGAAGAGCATGTGTCCGTTTGCAAAATTAGATCTAGACATCCAATGAATGGTAAAATAAATTTTTAATAAAAATACGTTGCATTATTGTATAACTCATTAATATTTTCATGCGCATGGAATGTTATAGGTTGGATAATTTAGTAAGTTTGAAATGTCATTGTTTTCCTGTATTCTACAAACAGCAAACAAACATACCAGCACAGCACCATGAAATCCACACATTACCAAAGAGCAGTAAATTTATCAATAAAAAGTGGTAACTATTTGGTCAATTCATTATCAAATATGTAATAACATCGAGATAACTTACTATCTAGCATGAAATTTAAAGTTCATACAAAAATAGCACTTTCAATTCAATTTGAATACAGCATCTGATTAGAACGTTCATTTTTGATGATCTATTTGTTTACTGTTATTTAGATGTTACGAAATTGTCGAGTTAAAGTACATTTGAATCTGAAGCAAACACTTCGGATTCATCACTAATGTACATGCATTCCAATTTTAAAAAAAAATTTTTTTTTCTTAAAGAAACTTATTAATATTAAGCAGAATTCGCTTCTATGTAAATAAAGTGTATAAAATATTAGTTTAAGAAATATAAGATATGTGATCGTCCAATGTTTGAAACATTGTGTTAGCGTTTATCAAAGATGTGAAAGATTTCCTGAGGCATCACAAAACTATGTTACATCAAACAAATTTATATATTTTATTATTAGTATAAGCAAATGGAATTGTTAGATTTAAGATGTGAAGTTTTGTACTTTTAAAACAAATCTGAATATAAATCGATTTTTCTATTGATCCTGTCACCTTTTATTTATTTATCTGCAGGATAATCATTTAACAATCAAAATGTAATATTATTTAATCAATGCTTTCAATTTTCTCTACCGTTTGCCATTGGTTCATTTGAAATATTTCATATCTAATCTTTGCATACAGTGTAAACACTCTAGTTACTGTTATGTAGTATATAAGTGAGCATGATAATAAATCAAGTATTCAAGATATTAACTTAAGCAAGCAAACAATTTTATCCTAAGCTTAATTGCATGGATTTATAATTCAAATTTTCTTTGTTCATCTCTTGGTAACAATTGAATGGCCAATAAATTTATGGTTATTCATTAAATCAATTCTTAAACTTTAATTATAATAATGGTTTCAAGGTTATTTTTCAACTAAATTGTATTTAAAATGTATTGTTCAAAATTTGTAATAATTTTTCTGAGCTTCTGCATTCATGCAACCATATCAGTTTCTTTGAATGGAAAATGGAAAGGTTTTGTATTATCAACAGGTAAAAATACTTTTAATTATAAATCTAATTTTACATTAGATCATATTTCATTAAAATTCATTTTCTGTTTTTCTAGGCTCTTCTTTTTCTGCTGAAGTACCTGGTGGTATTTACAGTGATTTGGAAAATGCTGGATTGATTAAAAAAAATTTAGTAGGGGTCAACGATGTCAACAATCGATGGGTGTCAAACGAATCCATTGCTTATGTCACTGACATTGCAGGTAACAGTAGCTTTCATCACCTGTAATTCTATGTATAAATAGGTATATATATTTAATTTTCAATCAAATTTTTAGTCGACAAAAGTTTGTTTGATACGCCACACATAATATTGGTTTTTCATGGATTAGATACATTTGCATCAATATATATCAATAACATTGAAATTGGTAAAACAAAGAATATGTACTTGAAGTATAATTTTGAAGTAAAAAAATACCTGAAGGTATGAATGTACTTTGCGTTCACTTAAAAAATTCTTAATACAAATTTATTTAATATAATTTACATTTTTCAGATGGGTAAAAATGAGTTGAAAGTGGTATTTGATTCTCCGATCAAAGTTGCTAATAAATTGTACAATATTCAAAGTTCCAACTATGTTATACCACCTACTTGTGTACCAAAAGAATATAATGGAGAATGTCATGTAAATCACATAAGGAAAATGCCAGCTAGCTTCAGTTGGGATTGGGGACCAGCTTTCCCATCAATGGGTATTTGGTAATTTTATCTTTATGACTTATTACAATCTCTAAAGATAATGAACTTCCGTAATATCTTGTTGTAATTGAAATTTTAGGAAAGATGTTGAGCTCTTACCTGTACAAAATACTTTAGTATCAGAAATAACTGCTGATGTAGTGAAGAAAAGCAATTTCTGGCAAATTGCTGTCACAGTATTTTTTGAAACGTTTGAAGAGAAAAATAAAGATATCAGTGAGACAATCCATGTGAAATGTACATTGGATGAAAAATATTCAAATGATAGTTACTATAAAAATGTTAAAGTTAATAATAACCATGCCAAAGCAACTGTGATATTGAATATACCAGTCGTAAGTTCATTTCTTGCTAAGAAACAAATTTTTATTTAGATAAAAAATGGCATGTAGAATAATTTTTTCAGGATAAAGTAAAACTTTGGTGGCCAAATGGTTATGGTGAACCAAAATTATATTCACTACAAGTGAAAGTGATCAGTGGTACAGATGTAGTTGAAGAAAAAATGAAGATAGGTTTTAGAAGTGTTGAATTGATACAAGATCCATTAGAAAAAGGACTGAGCTTTTATTTCAAGGTGAATGGAATTCCTATATTTGCAAAAGGAAGCAATTGGATCCCTTCAAGTGTATTTCCAGAAAAATTATCCGATAGAAAAACTGTAGAATATTTGCTCAAGTCTGCCAAGGATACTTACATGAACATGTTGAGAGTATGGGGTGGAGGTGTTTATGAATCAGATCTTTTCTATGACTTAGCTGATGAGTATGGTATCATGATCTGGCAAGATTTTATGTTTGCTTGTAATATGTATCCAACAAACGAATCATTCCTTGACAATGTCAAAGAAGAAGTGATTCAAAACATGATAAGATTGAAACATCACTCCAGTATTGTACTTTGGGCTGGTAATAATGAAAATGAAGCTGCTCTTTATGGCAATTGGTACGGTACTGGGACAGCACAAATCTACAAAGATGATTATGTCAAGCTTTATGTTGATACTATAAAAACTGAAGCAATTATTATTGATCCTACGAGACCATTTGTAGTGTCTAGTCCTAGCAATGGTTTATACAGTGAGCAACAAAATTATACTGGATCAAATCCTTATTCTAATTTGTATGGAGATGGTAATTAATTTCCACAATGTACCACAAGTGAAAGCTCAACCGAAATGTTTTAATTGTTATTTAATTTTTCAGTTCACTACTACAATTACTTGAAAAATGGCTGGGATATCAATCAATATCCAATCACAAGATTTGCATCTGAATATGGATTTCAAGGATTGCCTTCTATCTGGACTTGGATGTCTGCTACCAAAAATACCAGCGATCTCGTGTTGAACAGCACTTTTATGAAACACCGTCAACATCTACCTCAAGGGCATAATTTTATGAAGTTGTTAATATCTAAAAATTTCAACATTCCAACAAGTGACAATAAATTGAGAGATTTAGTAGACTATATTTACCTGAGTCAAGTAACGCAAGCAGTTTCCATGAGGATACAAACGGAAGCGTATCGTCAGATGAAGAGTTTGTTCAATGATATAGGAGAGGGTATGACTATGGGTGCTTTATACTGGCAACTCAACGATGTTTGGCAAGCTCCGTCGTGGTCGTCAATTGGTAAGCACTGCTTTGAAAGTCTGTTCCGTTTTTTATAAAAAAAAATCAAAATTTTTAATTGCTGCTCTTCAATTTGGCAATAGACTTTGAAGGACGATGGAAAATGTTACATTACTATGCCAAAGATTTTTTCGCACCTGTTATTGTAACATCTCGATTGACTCCAGCTAGCGAACTGATGATATATGTAGTGTCTGATTTGCTTTATGAACTTACAAATTTGACCATCGATATTGTTGTCTATGAATGGAAGAATGCTAAATCCATCCATACAACTCAACATACTAATATCACTGTGGTGAGTAAAGCTTCATTAAAATTAAACGCACATTTTATGTAGAAACTAAATTTTTTAATCAAACTGTATAAAAACATTCAAAGGGACCTAATGAATCGCGGCTTATTACGCAAAAATGGATTGATGTTTTCTTAGAAAGGGCAGGATGTGGAACCTTGGGAACTGCAAAAGAAAATTGTATGATTGAATTAATTTTGAAAGATAGGAATGGTAAAATTATAGCTCCAACAAATTACGTTTATCCACATCCATTAAACAATATTTCTTTACCAAATGATTCTATTACGGTATGTAATAATATTGTAGTTTATTCAGCTGTTAATTATCATACTGGAAAATAACCCAATCATTAAAATTTTACATTCTAGGCCAATGTTAAACCCGAATCTAACGAGTTATTGAAAAATCAAATGTTTGAAATTGAAGTCGCGTCAACCAAGTTGGCATTTTTTGTTTGGCTGGAAGTAGGAAACGTTGCAGGTCAATTTTCCGAAAACGGTTTTCATATTTTACACGGAAAGAAAACAATTATTTTTGAAGCTCAAGAGACTACGACATTGCAAGATATAACGAAAAATTTAATGATTACATCTCTCTCGCGCATCTATCATTCCAATCAAAGATATTCAGATATAAAAGTCGTAGCCGATCAACTTGATAAGCTTGATGGATTTTAATTGTTTACAATAAATATGAATAAATATTTACGTATCTAACCTTTGCTACTGGGGGAAATACATATCGTAATGAAGATAGACTTCAAATATTATCAAAATCAAAAGAATAACGACCAAAGCAGCGCCGATTGTATATGTTATATCACTAATTATCATTTTTACAATTTTACATTGAATAAAAAGGCCAGAACATGTTTTACATAAATTTATTTCATGTTAGTGAACACATATGAATTTATAAATACTTTTTATACCTGAATATATTATATGTCACATGTTTTGCAATAAATAAGAACAAAAACAAATGAATATTACTTTTCTTTACTGATCAACAGTTAAGTACTTTGATTGAATACTACAGATACAGGAGTTACTAGTTTTAAAAACTATGTAAAAATATTATGACTTTCTTTAATATCACGTGAATAAAAAAAATATTAGCTTTTTATAAAAATCTTTGAAAAACTATTTTATAGCTTTTACAATTGTAAAAAAATTCATAATCACAGTTTTACTATGCGTTTCAACTTGAGTTTATCTTGAGTTGCTATGCTGTAGAGAGAGTCGTAGCAGTATTATTGATAATAATAGTGAAAAGGCACAGTCTTTGAATTATGTTAGTTGTAATGAGTTGCTTCAAGCGTTGATTAATTTAATAAAGGAGATTTAAACTTATATCTCAAGATTCCAACTTATCAATTTGAGATCTAATTGAATTTATTGCCTCATCTGAGGGTGATTGAAGATATCTTCTGCTCAAATTGATAGCAACCATAATGCAACAAAGAAGTAAGGGTCCAAAAATAGCTCCCTCAATTCCTAAACAGAATACACCTCCTGCTATGGACAAACCTGTGAGATATGGATGTCCACCCCTACAATGAATGCATTCATTATTAGCTATAATCTCAAGCGATTGTGTAATATTTCAAATAAATATAGTCACCCTTTGATTTCCATGTAGAATTCAGTTATAACAATATTAGAAGCGAGAAAATGGAACAAGAAGAAAATAATTGCTATAAATGGTCCTCTGGTAAACCATAATTCAAGTGCAGCTGGTATGCTAGCAAAACATGCATCAAGAAATGGAACTGCCCCCAGTAAAGTTGCAAAAACTGATGGTAGGTACACTATTTTCACTTGAAACAAATTGTGCATGAACCATGTCCACATCCCAAAAAAGGACGCTAATTTGAATGTTGCAGCAAATACTCCAATCACAGATTCTTGTAAAGCCATTGCAAATCTGCCAAACATCACATTATTAAACAATTGAAGACAAAGGAATTTATCCAACCATTCCCCTTAAAAAATTCCCAGCAATAGAATAACAAAATAAGCTAATAAACATCATATTTCGTAAGACAAATGTATATACATATTATTGTTACAACTTTTCAACCCAACGATTGCAAAATATTTCAATGTCATACTGTGCAATATTACATAAAACTACATTTCTACCTATAAAATAACTCACTAATCGTTTGTTTTATCTGACATACCCTTTTTCATCAGACCTGCTTTTCGTATAAAATTTATAATAATGTTATTTATTTTCAGGAATTGTTAGTATCGCGTGATTATTAAATTGAAAGATTATTTACCTGTGACAACTTATTGGACTGAAATTCGTGATCAATTCAATGGGCTTGTACGTTTTTCCGCTAGAACTTAGTAAATAAAATAGCGCTGTGAAAAACACAACCTGCAAGCACAAATGACTTTTTTTAGTTTATGAAATTCAAGTATTTAATATAGCTAAAAATCTATTACCATGCTCAGAAGAAAATTAAGAACTGCTGATCCGCTCATCAAAACTATGTATAATAACTCAGTAATGATCCCAAGAACTACAGACATATTTCCTTTAACAATACTCCATACTGAGTCCAAAACTTGCATGAGGATACCAACATTTTCTTTGGCGAAATTTTGGATACTTGCCATATTGAATAATTCTAAAATCAAACAGTTGAAATAATGTTATTAAATTTGTAGTATTATTGAAAAAGTCACACGATCGAAATTGTATACTAACGGAAGGGAGCTTTTCCAAAACCCTCTTTAAAGCTTTCCCATACAGACAAAGCAACGTTTGCATCAACAGTTGGGCCAATCATATCTGGCCCTTCATTAGACATCATCCAAGCTTGATACAGTCTATCCCAAAGTTCCAAAACTTTTTTTTCCATTTGCTCTGCTTTCACAGGTTCCAAATCCTTTACAAGCTTCTTGATCTAAATACAATAGTAGAATATTTTAAGTAATGGTTAGTATTGAAAAACCGTTTCAAAATAATAATTCCTACCCCATCAGAAATTGCAGTACGTCCATAAACATATGCATTATCCAGCACACTATTTACAGACTCTTCCCATTGCTCAGGAACCCAATCAATATCTGGATGATTGAGTAGAGTAGAATTTAAAATCTCTCCACTCATTTGAACAATGTGAATCCCTTCTGTGTAAACCTGAAAATAAATATGGAGAATAAATAATAATTGAAATAGTTTTCAACAGGAAAGAAAAGAAGAATAGTAAAAACATTTGAACTCACTTGGAAAGTAATAAATACTGAGGTACATACAACAAAAACTATCAGTCCTACAATAACTGCAGTTGTAGCCACTGCATCTACAGATCCTTTCAGAATTTGAGTAAGTTTCTGATCAACTATAAGACTAACTTTGTAAAGACCTCTAACATTTACTGGAATCAATGCTTGATGTCTCTCATCACACCAAGCTTTTATTGGTTCAGTGAGTTTATGACATTTGTTGAGTATTATATTTCCAAACTCACAGTAAGATATCAATCTTTTCAAATAGTAATAAATTACTGGTACTATGAGAATGACTATTATCCATTTATGCTTCCATAAAATCATTCCAATACAAGCATACATGGCTCCATACATATATTTATCAGTATCAACTTCGTTGTCTCCTATATCCACTGTCATGTGTAACTCAGAACGTAATTTCTTCAAGAAATAACGATCTGAGATAGTAATTCTATTGGAAGACACATTGCTTGTAGACTTAACTTTTCTAGTCAGTTTATCTTGGACGGGTTTTCCTACATCAGCATCCATAGACATAGATCTGCCAACAGCTTTCAGGAAAGGTTTAGGAAATGACACCTTTGGCTCCAGTAACTTCTGTATTGTTCCTATTTCTTCTGTACTTCCCGAGACAGATTCATCTTCTGTTAATGTTGGCATGGTGGAGCTTCTGGATGGTACAATCTCAACATTTGTTATTGCTGAATGCACAGCTTGCATGAGTGAAGGACTTCTACCATGGATTTCTTGTTGCTCTATTACTAATGCAACTTCATAAATAAATCCAATTAAATATAACATTTGAAGACCACAGAATACAAATACTGGATATGTCCCCAGAGCATTTGATAGGTACATGCTGATTAAGAGCCAAAAAATGAAGGATCCGTAACGAAAATGAATACTTTTTGTTGGTGTCCAATATAGATATAATATTGACACATATCCTATTACAATAGCAGTGATCTGGAAAAAACAATTTATTTTTCTTGTATTAACACGCTACCAGATATAGTACAGAATATATACACATAATATTGTTTAGACTTACAGTGTAACTGTTGCAAAGTGATATAATAAAGCTGAGGACAGTACTTGATATTGAAAATATTCTCCATGTTAGACAACATAAAATATTTGGTGTATATCTGTAGACTATTAATAGGCCAATTAATGCTAACACGGCACTGACAATGTATTTGAGATGTTTATGTATAACTGAGCCAACAAGTTCAGAAATTTTATCAAATATATTAACAGGAACTACTGACAAGCTGAACAGAAAGGGCCTGTGAGATTCTTCAGTTGAGGCAAACCACGATTGTACTATTGTCGTTAACGAAGACTTGAAAGGAAACAAAACTGCACCACACAGTAGAGCCCATATCAGTGGTTTTAGAAATGGATGTAGAACAAGATAAAGTCCAAATCCTGCTGCACACACAACACACAGCAAAAATAATGCAACTGCATTGTAAATTCCTTGTTTCAGAGCTTTTTCATGGCCAACACTTAGGCCCGACAACATGTTCATTAGATTGTCCATTGGTGTTTTTGGAGTGTCCATCTTGAAGTGCTCTCTATAATCTTGAAACTATTTCTGTTAATTTTTAATTCTCAATCTTCTGTGCTGTCATCTCTATTTTTAACAGTGATGGATATATTCTCGACTGGTTCAGAGAGAGAGATATATATTTAGCGTTTGAAATATGCATTAAATATAATGAAAGCGATAACCTTGACGCGCCGGCAATCTTGAATGTCAGAGTCGTTAGATACCATCACTTATTCTATTTAAAGAGTATCGAAATTTATATATTTTATTAGATATCAATAAACCTCAGTTGTATCATAACAATGAACTTGCCGTGAAGTAGGACATTTGACAGCGTCACCAATTTCACGAAAATCATTTTACATCTCATCAACTAGCGGTATCAAACTAAAGATAAGAATTCCCATTCTCATTAGCATAAATATTTCACGTTACGAATCGACACCTATGTCATTATATCAACATCATATGGCCAAAAGTGAGTAATCAAACGACGTGTTTATATTTAATGCGCAAAATACCAATCACTACGAGCCAACTTCAGGCAGCACGAAAATCCCCTAGTTCGCGTCAGTGCTGACGATAAAAATTTTGCCAGTAATACAATCACTAATGGGTAAACAAGGCCACGGAAGGCATTTTGTTAGTTAGCTTTGTATAGGAACGAGTCAGCTGTCAAGAAAAAGCGTATATTCGTCCAAATGTTTTTGAGAAATCGTATATTCTTGCGATTCTGACGGAATAAGTGTTGCACCGAAGCACACCCACTCGGAATCCAGGCTAAAATTAGGTAAGCTTATCTCGGTCATGCGTTCAAAAAACTCGCGGTTACATTATATTTATTCTGTTTTGCATATCGAATTGTTTCCCTCTACATACATACGACGATCGAACAACTGTTTGCATTGTTTCGTCATAATCACTCAATTCCCACTCTCTAATCAGATGCTCAGCGACGTGCGAAAGATGACATTAATCGAAGGTGTGGGCGATGAAGTCTTGGATTTCTTTATTGTTGTTGGAGTCCTGTTTGTCGGATGGGTCGCATGGTGTTCAACCAATATCGCGGATCAACCTCTGATACGCACAGTGCTGATTTTGCAGCATCGAACCCGCACACGAATCGCTGCGTTGCGAGCTAATCAACAAGTATTGGCTCTGGCTCAACAGCAGCATAACACGGAGAACTCGGAAAATGAGTCTAGGCAATCGAATTCGGATAATAGTAGCGAGGTAGAGCCCAGCTGTCCAGAGACTTCTCTTCCTGGTATGAAAAACTTTTGCTCGCGCTCATCGCTCATTAATACCATGATAAGCTATGTTAATTTAATCATACTAATTTTATTGTAGCCACCAGTCAAGTTTCCACTGAAACCAGCGAGACTCCAGCAGCTGCAAACGAGGAAGTTCTCATACAAGCAATGGACTCCTTTACTAGTGAAGAGCAGCAAAATGAGCAACTGTTGGAACAGGATAAAAAGGAAGACGAAAATGTGACTGCAACTGACACAACAACAACAACAACAACAATAACAACACCACCATCTGTGGAAGCAGAACAGACAGAACCTACGTTGTCCGATGACAGTGAACATAAGATTTCCATAAAGCTGAAATTCATTAACGATGATCAAAAATTAGTTACTGGTAGTCTTAAGGAAATGCTTGGTGACTTCAAAAGGTATGTAATATCTTGTTAGGTATAAAATTTTCCTAAAGCTCAACACTTTCTGTTAAACAACGAAACCTATATATTTTAGGAGGCATTTCCAATGTGAACTTGAATCAAGAAAGTTAGTTCGACTGGTTTTCAATGGCCAAGTCCTTCAACCAGATAACGTGACGTTAGAGCAATGTGGATTTTTCAACAATTGTGTGGTTCACTGTTTAATACATCAGCAGCGCCCTGCTCAAGTTGCTCCAAACTCATTAGATAGTTCCTCACGTTTGTATTTTAATCCACCAACCTTTCAAAATATGCCCAATGGCACAGGTCTTGGATCGGTACAAACAGAATGGGATCTTAGTAGACTGCTGGTCAGTTTGGTAACTCTTATCTTAGGCCTTGCTTGGTACTTCAGATATCATTATGCCCAATTGTTCACTGTGACCACGACGCTAGCACTAAGTGGACTCACAGCATTGTTTACATTTTCATTGTTTGGCCATTTTTTCCCTGATCAAGATAGCATAAGAAATATTGAATAAAACAACAAAACAGATTTTTATTGGGTGTGAGTGCAAATTTTGATTTTACCAATGTAAGCAAGGAATTGAATGTTCATACTGAAAATACTAGAACTATAGATCAGTTTGTGTTGAATATTCATATTTGTTTCTGACAATTAAAAAAAATGATTTAACTGACTTTCATAATTCTGAGCTGCAAAGTATATAAAAATTAGTCTGGAATTCACAACGCTTGATCTGAATAATGTGCTATCTATTTGAAAAAAAAAAAATTAAATTTGATAGTGAATGTGTGTGCATTACAAAAAGTCAAGTAAATATTGGAAAAGTACAACTAGGAGAGTTGTACATTTTTCATGTTAAAAAAAGAAAGCATTTATTGAAGATTTTTCAAATGAGTGAAATGCCATGATAGTGTTTACAGTCGTAACTGTTGTATATTGTAACATGTTTTCTTTTTTTCTGTTGAGGGATGGCGTTGATAGTTACATTTAAATAGTTTGCTAATGAATAATGATACATATAAAGATAGAAAAAAATTGGTCGTTTTAACGCGAATAATATTTAATTTATTTGATGGCTAAACAATGTTTTGATTTCCCATTGTGAAACATTTTTTATCAAAAGAATGTGATTACTTCTATTGATACGAAAAAAAAAATAATAAAGTCTTACAGTTATATATAAATATCCTTTTTATTTATCACCCATCTAGTTCCCTTTGTTATCGATCGAGTATCATTTTGTGGGAAGTTTAGATTTTTGAATGGCGCAATTATTTTGTTCTATAAAGATAGTAGACGGCGTACAAATACCTTAAAATTTGTTAATTCTATCTTCACTTTACTTTTTATTCACGTAATGCTTCACGAAAATCAATGTTTGGTTTTTGAAATTTATTTCGTGTTCACACGAAAATTGTTTTGAAGAACTTTCCTGCACCGTCAAAAATGGAAAAAGATACTCATTAACCTACAAATTTTGTGGAATTCTCAGCGGCGAAAATGTCTAATCAAGACATAAGCATTGATTGTGAGAGAATGAGTAATATTTTAGAAAATAAGAATCTTGATCTAGAAGCATACAGAAAATTAGTTAAGAATTATATTGATTTGGTAAGTGTTATATGTTTCAACATTAAACAGTTTGCGAGTGAGCATAAACATTTATTGTTATTTTTAATTACAGCATTTGTACAGTGCTGCTTTGTTTTGGGCAGATAAAGTACTTTCATTGAGTAAAGAAAATTTAAAAGATGTGTGTGTTTTAGCACAATGTATGTATTTAATGAAACAATACCACAGAGCTGCACACTTGATAAGAAGCCGTGGTCTTGAAAAGGTTTGTTGTACATTTATGAGTTTTTACTCTTTTAATAAATTTTTTTAATATAATAAATCACTAATTTTTACATCATGATTCGAACATGTTTTAGAAAAATGTTATGTGCCATTACTTACTGGTGCGCTGTTTACTTGAAGCAAAGGAATTTGCAGAGGCTGTTCAAGTTATTAATGAATTTGAAACATTAACTAATGTATCTAATGTGAATCAGACTGAACCAAGTTTTGATGATCACTCTATTGTATTGGATGATGCTCCTAAAAATGTTAGTAAATATTTGAATACAATATTGTAATCTAAATAATTTTAAGCATATTATTTCAAATGAGATGTTAATGTTACTAGGTACAGAGTGCTATTTCATATGTGAAAGGGAGGGTTTATGAAGCAATGGATAATAGAGCAGTGGCAACTGAATGTTACAAACAAGCTCTCCATTGTGATGTTTATTCATACCAAGCTTTTGAAGCTCTTGTACAAAACCAAATGCTATCAGCAGCAGAAGGTCTGAAATTATCTTTTTAGATTATTTTTTTTTACCTATAACATTTTTCACATATTCAAATATGAATTTTTAGAGAGAGAATTACTTGAATCCCTGCCATTTGCTGAACAATGTAAAGAAGCTGATGCTGAATTATTAAAATTACTTTATGAAAGTAAATTGAAAAAATATCATGCGCCTGCTGATAATAATTTACTTGTATCTTGTGGTGCACTGGTAACAGATCGATTGAGGCATAATTTAGACATGCAAGTTTCTGAAGCAGAAAGATTGTATTACAACTGTGATTATCATCAATGCTTTACACTGACAGAGAGGTATTTAATAGTTTGCTTTGAATTGGAGTTTACAAATACATTTATTAAAATTCTTTATCATTCAATCATTTTTCAGTATTCTGAAAAGCGATCCATATCATAGTGGTTGTTTACCAGTTCACATAGCTTGTTTAGTTGAACTGAGAAAAACTAATGGTATTTATTTTTGATTTATAAAAAAATGCAGTGATTCAAAGCATAGCTGTAAATTAATATTAATTTTTGTTTCAGCTTTATTTTACTTGGCTCACAAACTAGTAGATTTATATCCTGACTTAGCATTGTCATGGTTTGCTGTTGGTTGTTATTATTACAGTATAGGCAAAAGTGATCCAGCAAGAAGATATTTGGCAAAAGCCACATCACTAGATCGTCTTTTTGGTCCAGCTTGGCTTGCTTATGGTCATTCGTTTGCTGTGGAAAATGAGCATGATCAAGCGATGGCTGCTTATTTCAAAGCTTCACAATTAATGAAAGGATGCCATTTACCATTACTTTATATTGGACTCGAGTGTGGTCTTACAAATAATTTAAAATTGGCCGACAAATTCTTCCAACAAGCTCAATGCATTGCACCAGATGATCCATTTGTTATTCATGAAACTGCAGTCATATCTTTCTATAATTTAGAGTAAGTTTTTCTCATTTCATTTTTTACATCAACATTGTTTCAGATCATTTAATTCATTTTCATTGCAGCTATAAAACCGCAGAGAAGCAATTTAAAGAAGCCATGAAAAAAATTCAAAGTGGATTAAAAGATGTGATACTTCCAAATAAATGGGAATCTTTACTGAATAATTTGGGTCATACATGTCGAAAATTGAAAAAGTATGATGAAGCATTGGAATATCACCAACAAGTATGTATAAAAAGCTTAATCAAATCTCAATTAAAATGTTTATGCTTGTTAATAAAATGATAAATTTCTCTTATAGGCATTAGTTTTGAACCCAATGAACCCAGCAACTTATTCAGCTATAGGTTTCATCCATGCTCTCATGGGAAATACTCAAGAATCAGTAGATGCATGTCATCGAGCTCTGAGTTTTCGTCGTGATGATACTTTTACTACTACTTTATTAGGATTTGTTATGGAACAACTAGTAAATGAATCGTCTCCATTTCCAGGTGATTTGATAAAAAATGTAACAATTATCGTTTAAACATCAAGGCTTATTGATAATACATGTCGAAAATTTAAATAGTAGTGATATAATAATCAATAAAATTATTGCTTTCAGATTGCCCGATAGATATTCCAAACTATCCATTCCCTAACAGCCAACGTAAGGTTGAACAGTCGATTGATAATACTACAACTTCTGAAGTTGAAGATCAACAAATGGACAATTTGAAAAGAAATCTATTCTCTGGCTGGGGTGATAATTCTACCAAGAATGACGATTTTTCAGCTAACGAAATGAGCTCTGAAATAGAAATGGTAGATTCTTCTAACATGAAATTGGAAGAATAAATTTTTCTACCGACTATTGACTGTTTATTTTTATTGATAACTTCCCTGGATGTCAAATGTTTTTTTTTATAATGTATAGATCATTGAATGATAAAATTTCATAAATATATACATTTTTTTTATCGTTCATATAGTTAGTGTTTAATTAATTAAATTGAAATCGATGAATACTCTCAACTGTGATTTACATAAACAAAATTACAAGTTTTAATTGCAATCGATATCAATTTAGATATCTAGTCATGTTATGTATCAAATAAAACTTTTAAGTAAATCGATACCACATAAAAGCTAATCCTCAACATATCAATAAATAACATTTTTCCTAGAATTCAATTTCCACGATTTTTCCCACTCGCTCCGCCCAAAAGTTTCGCACACATACATATCCATCATCCATCTCTCTCGTGATTGCAGGCATCTGATTGGTGCATTAGACAAAGACAGCGCGAGTCGAGTCGCGCAAAGCCGCGGGCTGCCGGCTCGCAGTAGTTCGGCGCTCGGCGGCGAGTCAATCGGCAACAGAGCGTCACGTTGGGTAGCACAGGACGACAATAGACCGGCGAGAACACCGTGGGCGAAGAGGAGCACGTGAAATAAGGGATCAAAGCAGCAAAGTCGTCGTCACTCATCAGTACGCGAGGAGCAGCCGTGGTGTGCGGAGCTGCTCGATTTTTCATCTACGAGAGTGTGTAATATACGACGTTTTCTCGACACCTGACGAGCTTGCGCCAACGCTTGTTCGGACACGCCGCACGTGTTTACGAGGGTGAGATTTATTTTGCCAGAGGACCTCTGAGAGAAAGAGAGACAAACGCCGAGATGACTACCCTTTTGCAACAGGTAAGTGACTGCACGTCGGCAGGAATGTAATTCACGGTTTTCATTTTTTCGTCGGCTTTTTTGTTTTCGCCCGTCATTTTGATTTTCTCCTTCACTTTATTTGCGCCTGATATTACGTGTGACTCGTTTTACGCAATTTTCGCTTCGATTACATTCTTGTTACGAGGAATATCGTTAGAATTTTCGTGCTCACGGGCACAAGTGTATAGTGTTATATCTCGCAAGAAATTCGTAGCTCGTGTTATTGTAATACGTCGCGTGGTGCCGGTCAAACAAAAAGGAAAAAAAAAAGTTGCTCGACATTCGCGAGGTTAAAAGCCAAATCGTCGGCCCGAATCGTCAACCTTGAAAATCAAAACCGATCCTTTACGTAATTGCCAGGGTCAAAACAATAAGCATCACGTGCATATTTATACGAGAGACCCCTAAATTCCTCGAGTCGGATTTGGTCAGTTTTCGCGTCGGCCGAGTGCTAGCTACGAGGAAGCGTGAGAGAATACCCCATCGAAATATCTCAAGAATGTCGCCTTGGTCTGTTTGTAAATAATCGGGGAGCGACGGACAGTGTATCTCTCCTATCAGACTCGCAAGTACGAAGCTTGCCCTGGCTTTCCCAGAAATTTTCCGGAATTTTCACCTACATACACGACGTTATTATTTACTTTCGACGAGACACACTTGGAAATCCGATCGATCACTATTCGCCGATTTAATATAAAACC
This sequence comes from Galeopsomyia nigrocyanea, assembly GCA_035047105.1. NCBI lineage: Eukaryota > Metazoa > Arthropoda > Insecta > Hymenoptera > Eulophidae > Galeopsomyia > Galeopsomyia nigrocyanea. The sequence goes on along the minus strand of JAWWMK010000032.1, from coordinate 5,449,875 downwards.
CTCCTCTCGTCTGTAGTCAAGTGTATACTGTTGCAAGTGCTGACAACGTCTTTTTCTCACTCGCGCGATAAGCAGAATATAGCCTCCCGAGTTATTGCCCGACTTTTTTTTTTGTTATACTCTCTTTTTCGCGAGATGCTATTTTGCCAAGGTTTAACTTTTACATTGATTAAGAATTTCGCTCGTTTCCGGCTTTTATAACTATCTAATCGAAATTCCACGAAAATTGTAAGAAAGAAATGTCGAAATAAAAATAACACGCTCGCAGCGTGTACCTATAGTATAGTCAATAAATGTTGTGCGAACTTGAAAAATATTGACAAACAATGGGGCGCGCACGGGCGACGCGAAGTTACAAAATTTCCGAAAATTCAACGTGTGTATAATCCAAAACTTTGGTGTGATTCGCAGCTCGCGGCCTACCAGTACGATTCGGAGAAGTTGGTCGGCGGCGAGGACACCAACAGTTCGAGCTTGCAGCAACAACATCATCAGCAGCAGCAGCAACAACAACAACAGCAGCAGCAGCAGTACCAGGAGCACATCCGCGAGAACAAATTGCAGCAGCACGAACGCGAGCAGCACTTACACCAGCTCCAGTCCATCAATAACCTGCTCCTGGAAATGCCGCCGCCTTTATCGCCGAGCTCATCTTTCGGTGGTTCCATGGCTTCACCAACAAAAACTACTGCGACCGGCTTGGAAGGTGAGACAGATTTTTCCTCGAATTTTCGCTGTATAACATTCGCTTTTGATACTTGTATAGTATAAACGCGACTCGCAATAATATTTACGCGCGCGCTTTCTCGAACTCGAGCATTTTTGACGGTACGATTTAATGAGAGCAAGGCTTATTTAACAACAAAGATTTGGGGATCCGTGCGCGCGTGTGTTTACCTGCCTTCGTTGGCTTTTCACGCTCGACGTGGATTTTCTTTTACGCGGATTTCCAGCTGATTTTTGTTTCGAAGATGCGTGGTTTTGTGTTTATTTTCACAGATGATTTGATCTTTGACGCGTTTCCACTATGAGAAATTATCAATTTGTATAATAATCGACTTTTTTTCAATTTTTGTTGACGATTTTATTTTTAAGACTAAGTTAATCGATTACGTATGTGTACGGATTGTTTGAACTGATGGAATTTGAACGATTTGTTTTTGTTATTGCTATTTATGAAAAGTCGTTCGTGACTATCCCAATCCATAATCGATTTGTATCCGCGCTTGTTTCTATTCGTTCTTCCGTCCGGCTACAAGCTCATTTCTTTTCATAATTGATTTGATGTTCAAGGACGAACAAACTTTTTTCTAATAGCGTTTTACGTTCCCTTTTATATTTGACAATTGATTTTTACATAATACGATTTCACAATCAATCACACATTTTTAACGACAATAACAATGATTCCAAGAGTTTATATTTTTACTAATTTTTTTATGTTTATCTACAGATATGTCGATAACCGAACTCTTCGGCCTTGGACTTCCACGTGGTTCTCTGATGGGCGACGGACAGAAGCAGTCAGGACAATCAAATTGCGACACGTCTGCCGGCTACAGAGATTATCTTCACGTAAGTCAAGCTCCAATGTTTTGTTTATGTGATTACACGCTCGAGGTATCCGCCCTTTGACGTTCCGAGGCAATCACCTTTAACCTAATTATCCCGCATTCTATATAGATTCTATGAGTTCATTCCGGGAATTCCATTCGCGCGCGGTACATGACTTGTTTTGCGCTTTCAAATATATATACAATACATAATCGCGAGAAACGGCACCTTTTACAAATTCGGTAACTTTGAGATGCTTCAACTCAAATATTAAAACTCTTTGGAAAATATTTTATTTGGTTTTAGAATTTGATCTATAAATATACATTAGAAAAGTTTATTGGATGCGCGACTAAAAAATATTGTACTTATTCTTTCGTTTGATTTGCTGCTATCGACAGAGATGAATCAATACGTTAGCCGCCTATACAAGTAAAAATCCTATCGCAATCGCGCTACAATGCCCACCTTTAATAAGCTTCTCAAATCTCCACTCGGATTTTTACTCGTTCGATATACACAAATATACGTTGCTCATCGTGGAATACCGTATAACATTTTTGCACAGTCCTACGAGAAAATCTCTCGGTTAAAGTATCGCCCGAGAAATCTTATACGAGCCAAAAAAAAAAAGAGAAAAGAAAAATCGAGATGATTAATCGGCCTCATCGTAAAACTGTTTCGCCTTCGCGCGTACAATAAGTCGCGTCGCGTTTTTTCCGCACTTTTGGCTTGCATCGAAGAGAGCCTCTCTTCTCTCGTCGCGAAATGTCCGCGAAGATAATAGGCAGAAACTGACGTCGCGGCGATATTTTCTCGCAAATCGTCGCTCATGCTTACGTTACGCATAGGCATGGGCGACCCGAATTCCTTGCGAGCCAGAATTGCCGCGCCATCACCACCACCACCACCACCCTCCCTCGAAAAATCGTCCTTGCTCTGTCAGTCGTGAAATTGCGCGTACGGCATATTGTGTATATGCACTTTTATGACTTTATTGTGGCGATAAAACATATTTATGTACTGCGCTTGATTTTCTTTTCTTTTTTTTTTCTTCCTTCCTCGCTACGTTTATGCCAGTTTTGGCAGATTAGCTTGTTACGTAAATGCGATCCGTCCGTTTTCGAGAATCGGATGTGTGTACCAAAGGGCGTGTACCTCGACTTGACGTCGAGCTGCTGCTTAAATACCTGAGGGCTATAGGTTTTTTCTCCCCGTTCTTTCTCTACCCCTTTTTCCTGCTCTCTCTCTCTCTCTCTCTTTGTCTTCCCCTCTGCATTTTCACTCCCGCGAGCCTTTCCGCGATATTATTTTGGAGCTGCTCCAAAAAATGGTGTCTGGGAGCTAATTCTAAACAATACGACGATTTCCCTTCTCTCTCTCGCTCGCTCATCCCTCTCTTATCTGCGTCTTTATCGTAGACTCTTTTTTTGTTTGTATTATTTTTTTTTCTTTTGCCTCTCTATTTCGAGAGTTTTTATTATGGAGAGTTGATTTTTATTTATGTACATTAAAATTGTTTAAATACGAAAAAAAAGATCGCGTGACTTTCTAATACTTCATATCAATAAAATTTTAAAATGAATTCATACCACTCCTGATATAGTGGGTTGCGATGTACACGAAAATTACTTTGAAATAATCAATAGTCTTTTGATTAACATTTAAATTTCATTGATTTCAGCGACGATCTGATACCAGTGGATACTCATCTTCATCGAATAACTATTATTCCAACTCGACAATGCTTGAGGTATTGAATTTTGAATCTTGTTTTTGACAAAATTAATTATTTCCCTCTCGATTTTTCGATTATACTCAAAATATATTGAAATACCCATACTTATAACATGCTTTGTTTTTTTAGCAACAAAATAGCAGGAATAGTTTCTACCAAAGCTCAGAAGTGCCAAGCTCGCCAGTCTCTGTACACACGCCAGCAAGTCCAAGCACACCAGAGAGCGTCTATTCAAACGCTTATTCTTACTCCAGCGCGGCAAGCAGTCCTTACACATCTTCATCGTCTCCCGAATCGCCTGGATACAACAAACAACTGAATCTCTCTCCGGTCCGTCGATGCTACGGAAGACCTATTCGAGGCAACTCTACTCCTTACAGGTAAGAGCTTTATTTGATTTACGGATACAATCGCATGAATTAAATAGAGGTCAAAATGTTTCCAGCGACTGCCCGTCCAGCCCATCCATGGAGTTTCCATCTCACGTGTACAACTGCAACGGTAGCAGATCCAACTCCCCAGCTGACTCAGATAACAGCGTAGGCAGCTTTGACGGCCACCTTTCTGAGGCAATGGTAATTACTTTTTTTTGTCTATTTCTTGCGCTTTGTTTGCAAGGCATTATTTAATGTTGATATTTATATTTATTTCAGAATATGATGACAATAACACACGGCCAACACCGCTGTTATCCTCCAATCAGCCCAAATCCGATGATGGATGCGGACAAGTACATGCAGAATGGTAGAGGATCGATGGACGTTCAGAGATTCAAAAAGTGTTTGAATAATCACCCGCCTCAAGCTCCGATGCACCACTTCCATCATCACGCTCATGGCCACTCTCGTACCCAGGACTGCAACCAACAGTACAGTGGCAACTGTATGAATATGTGCAGCTCGGAAAAGAATTGCTGTATGGGCAATCAGCGCAACATGAGTATGAATGTTTTGCCCAACTCCATGCCACAATCTTTGTCACTTGAAAAAGCTGCCCGATATCATAGAAACGCAGCAGGTATGAGTTTTTTGTTTTCAAATAACTTCGATCAATTGTTGATCTTCAATTAAATTCCTGAATGATTTTTTTTTCAGCGGGATCAGATGCTACTTATACCTGGAGAGGCGAGTTACCGCAAAGGACTCAAAAACCAACTGCGTATTCTTCAAAGGTGTTTTTAGGCGGCGTGCCATGGGATATCTCTGAAGCCGCTCTGGTTTCCACCTTCAAACAGTTTGGCTCTATCAAGATTGAGTGGCCAGGAAAAGACCAAACTCCAGTTCAACCTAAAGGATACGTTTACATTATTTTTGAGTCCGAAAAACAGGTAATGTTTTTTGAGATCATTCTCTGAGTTTATGACGATGATAACTTTAAGATACTCAAATAAAAAATCAATTTTCATTCCAGGTTAAAGCTCTCCTGGCTAACTGCACTCATGACTTCTCTAATGGAGGAAGCTACTATTACAAAATATCATCTAAAAGGATGAAAGGCAAAGCAGTAAGTAAAATTTTTAAATCAATCAAATTGATAGATAATTGCAATTAGAACGATTTATTCAAACGAATTCTTTTATTATTTAGGTTCAAGTGATACCTTGGTCGATCAACGACAGTAATTACGTGAAGTCAGCACAGCAGAAACTTGAAGCCGAAAAAACTGTATTTGTCGGAGCTTTACACGGAATGATCACTGCTACTGGATTGGCTAGCATCATGAACGACCTCTTTGACAACGTTATATATGCAGGTAAACTCATTGTAATTCTTTAATATATTCAAAAATTCTAGTGGTACAATTGTTAAATAAGATTTTTTTTTGTCTAGGCATTGACACCGACAAATTCAAGTACCCGATTGGATCGGCGCGTGTGACTTTCAGCAGTAAGCATTCTTACAACAAAGCCGTAAACGCAGCTTTTATAGAAGTAAAAACTGCCAAGTTTACGAAGAAGATTCAAGTTGATCCCTACATTGAAGATGCCCCATGTTCCAGCTGCTCGGTCCAGCAAGGACCTTACTTTTGCAGAGAAAGGGTAATATATACATTCATTAATTTGAAATTACAGTCGATTGTCTAATTTTTCAAATAATATTTACTATATGATTTCAAATCAAAAAATAGTTTTTACTTAATTTTCGTTAGTGCAATGTCTATTTTCTGTTTCCAGACCTGCTTTAAGTACTACTGCCACACCTGTTGGCAATGGAATCATAATAACTCATCAATGAACTGGCACAAACCGATGTCACGCGGCTTGAAAAACAGTCAAGTTATTGGTTTGTCTCCCGGTATTGGACCTACTCGTTCTCCATATTTGATTTAATTGCTGTAAGTTAAAACAGTTCTGGTGCCATTGTTCAGTCAATGCTCCTTCGATCGAAAACATCTTAATTCTTTCTTTTGACAACAATCGGCGGAGGAGCGAGAACTGTAGGTTTATTAAGTAACAAACGAAAACTCAAGCGCCACCGCGTTACGTGATTTTTTTATAGTCTGCGGTTTGAATTTTGCGTGAGAAAGAAGAATATAACCGTTTAGTTGCTTATTAAGAATAACATTTGAACGAGTTTAATGTTTGTTCGATTATACTACAGATCGATAGTTTCAACGATTATAGAGCTTAATCACTTTGAGTTCCTAGTACGTACGAGATCATTATTTTTTTTATTTGTTGGTAGAAATATTTATCAAGCGTACTGACTTGGGTTATAAAATTGTTTTAATTATGTATTTAAAGAGATAAATATAATTATTGTTATAGTTTGGCCTTCGTAAATGCCAACAAAAAGTCCGATCGGCGGATTAACCCAGTCAGTTATTATTGATATCATTCGATTTACGAATAACATAGAAAGTGTTATTTGCCTGTCAGCAAAGTGTTCTGGCGATAGAATATTAGGCGTTTATAATGAAGTGTGGAACCAGGTCTTACCGCTACAGCAGCCCTCTTATTCTTTTGGCCATTTAAAAAATGACGAAAAATGGAGTTGTACCAGGGCCTACAATTCTCATTGTAGAAGTTTGATTTTTTTTATTATTTTTTTTGTTACCATTTAATTTTCTCGCAATTCGCGAGTTGCGTTCATTTGTTTAAAATTACTGATTTTCCACTTGTCTTTAATGTTTCGTTTATTTTTTTTTAATTTTTTTTTTTGTTAAATTGAATTAAACAATTTAGATCTTTGCACATCCTTTTTTTATAATTTTTTTTTAACCTGTCTCTTCCTCAACTTCCCTACTACTATTATGATAATGCAATCGTATCTTTAATCGAAACCCGCTAGTAATTGACACTAGACATATTTTATCTATTCTGAGCATGAAATTGTTGTCGAAAAAAATTGTTGTGCTAAATGTTCAAACATTCAATTATTAGACATTTTAACGGCACGGTAACAAAATCTTAGTTCAATATTCCAATCTATTTGTCGAGATTGATAGAGAGCTTCTGAAGCTTTTGAAAAAATTTAAATTATGAAGTAACTGATAGTTATTAACTATTGAGTAGACAATATCTTAGCAATATACAATTATTACAAGTCAAATACTTGTTAGCCAAATCCTTGTAAGGACAAATTTTAAACATTATCTTTTACCACCAAAGTCTTATTTACTCACTTTTAATCGGTCGTGCCTTTTAACGTGACCTTCATGAAGTTTTATTGCGGCGGAATGCAATTGAAATTATTTTTAAGTCTAACAGAGTTAAGCGATTTACAAAACTTATAAATGTGCGCATACTCGATCAAGTGATTTTTCTGATCAATAAGACTGCAAAGTTTACAGCGGCGTAATAAGCTTTTCACAATCATAAAACCAAAATATTGTTTTTAAGTTGAAGAATGAAAGTGCCTCGACGGTTTCTTTAATTTTCTTTTTATTTATTTGAAGGACATTTTTAATTTGTTTGATCATTTGATTGTACGTATCGTAAAAATACGTGCAAAATTACTATGCGTTCTTAGCTTTATCTTTATCGACGTTGAATTTATAGAACAAAATTAAAATAAAATAACACAAAATCAATAACAATGCATGTTGTTCCCACTAATTTTACTATAAGCATTTCGTATATGATATAATAACAAATATACATATTATAACAACACATTTACAAGTAATATTCATTGACCATCCTACTTCATGACTAAATCTCACAATTTTCATTCCTATTTTAACAATTGTTCTATGGCATTGGAAAGAAATTAACAGTCTAATGGTTTTTATGGCGTTTGTTTTTAATTGATGTATCAGCTTGGAGATTTTTAAATTTTGAAATTGATTAATTATCCATTTACTAACATAACTCTAAACCGTTTAACATATTGAATAACCATTGGTTTTATGAATTGTGTCTGTCTCAATCATAAATGCGATTTTTATTGTATTTAAAATTTTAGCTCTACAATGTTTACAAAACAATTGATTAATTTCTTACAAAAACGCGAATAAAAATACACCAGTAACTGATGAACTAGAATAATTGTATTCAGAAGTATATTGTTTGAATCAAATGCAATTTGAATATCTACAACTCTTATTCTCTATAAATACTCCGATCTTTTCCTTTATTTCTCTCTACATGCAATGGCTGCAACAATTTTCATCGTAAGGTAAGAAAAGTTTCATTTATACTTGCATCAACCAAAATTTGGCAATAAAATTTATCAATTGACCCGCCAAAATGGACACTACGTTACAATCTTACATTATAATAAGTAAAATGAACAAATGATATAATTATTGATAAATCTTTTGATATATTTTTTTTAATATCGCATTTTTATAAAAAGAAACTGATGAATAGTACAAACGGCGAATAACAATGCATTGCATCCCACTAATTTTATTATAAACATTTCATATACAATAACAAATATAGCTATAATACTTAAACAAGCAGTTTTCCTTACAAACACTATTCCACAACCAAAACTCGCATTCTTGTTCACTTAACAATTACAATAAATCAACTGCTTTTCTGGGCAATTTTCCTTGATAGAGCTTGATATAAACCTATGAACGACGAAATTGTGCCTAGTAAACCCACTTGCCAAGCTGAAAATTTTCCTCCCCACAAAGTGCCAGGTGGAAGATAACTAACTGCATAACTCAAATCCAACAGCAACCGTAAACAAAGTAACAATTCATTATTTTGTTGACTTCTGAGTTTTGTTTGGTTGTATCTGTAGTGAAAAAATTTTAATATGATATAATGTTGATCAAAATAAAAAATAATGATTATTTGTTTTACCTTGGATCCAATTCTCTTTTCCTAAACGTTACTTCTTGTTTCTTCAGGAGTTTGTACTTTCTTAGTGTTCTAAAATATAAATATAACAATATATTATAAAATGTAATTTGCACATTGAATACATCTTATTTTAACTGATATATTTAAAATTACGTACTTTAACAATGAGAGGTAAAGTGAACTAATCCAAAACCAAACTGAAGCATTGCCCCATTTCTTAACATCTATAGATAAATAATTGTTTTCTCCAGCCCAGCAAATATGTTCCACTGGACCATAAGTCAGATTGACTGCTATTTTTATCAGTTCAATTATCCTCAAAAACCAATCGGGTTCCTAAAGCAATCAGTTGTTTCCTTTTAGTTTATATTACAATATAAAACACCAATACATTAATTGAATTCATTAATTAGCATACCTTTTGTCCCCAACCGTAACTCATGGCATAATGAATATTTGGAATATCATCCATTAGTCTTAAAATAACCCTGGTCCCACTCATTTTACTTCCAAAACTTTTGAATTTATCAGAGGTGTCTTTCGAGGCAGGAAATCCTGATGCCAACTTGGCTGCATAGGACAATGTCCGCAAAAGTTGATCACGTCCTTCATAACTATCCAAATATCCTGACAGCAGTTCAAAGTCCATACTTGGCAATTAATTTGTTACTACTTAAACAATAATGTGGCACGTATTATTGGACTCTGCAGCAGCTGTTTGCAATGTCTATCAATTTGGACGACACTTATGGACAATTAAAACAATCATGATCCAAACAAATAGCTTCTTATCAGAGTGAGGTAGCAGACAATTATTTTATAAAAAATACTTGAAACAATCTAAACAAACTAATCAACAGAATATTTAACGAATATATAAATCCTTCGGCAACTAAACATACATAACAATTAATGATATATTTTGAATGTATGTCACATTTATGCGTCGTATGATCGAAGCGAAATCAACCAAAAGAAAGTTTTCTACGACATTGATAACCTATCGCGCTACTACATCACTTGAGCATTGCTCGCAGATGGCAATTGCTCGCTCGACCTCGTGCACCGCGACTAGCTGATTAACATACGTGTATATACACGCGCACTCACTCAGGCGTGGTTTCTATATATGTAGTATATATATATATATAGGTAAAGGTAAGGTAAAGATAGGTTGTCTTTATTAGCGCGAAATATGAAGAATCATCATACGATGTTCGTTTCATAACAAGTTGTTTTTAAATTGACGACTCATGGTTGTTGAAAATCTATATTTTAACTAAGCTTCAATCGCAGTCAATCTATGTAATTAGTTTAGCAATAGACGATATTTTGCAAACAAAAAAAGAAATCGTTTGTTCAAAAATACTACGTAGAAAAGTAAAAATGCTTCACTTTTATTACTTAATTGTAATTTTTTCAGTCAGTTTTTTTTCTTTCAAATGAAATATTCAATAGCAAACAACTCTTGAAATTGCCTCTTGAATGACAAGTCCGTCTCGTGGCGCCTCCACAATATCGGCACGCCCTGGAAACGCGCAAGCAAGCGCAGGTTGATCATCGGAAGCGGTGCAACCGTCAGAATGCATCCGAAGAGCGCATGCGTACAACACACGTACCCACATTATACCGTGTGTGTGTGTGTGTGAGCAAGAGCGAGATAGAGAGAGAGAGAGAGAATTTACCTCTGCTCTGGCATCTCCGTCTCACCTCAGCGCTCTTTTGACGTCACACGGTGGCACGCTGGCCTTACTCGCTCACGCCCAGCTCTTGGTCGGTATATACGAGGGGGGCGGGGGGGAAGGAAAAATCGAGCCAGCCTCAGCGGCCGCAGAGCTCGACAGAGCTCGAGTAGAGCCTGGCGTTGTTGCGACGACGTCGTTTTTGTGTGTCCCGAGAGCGAGAGTTTTAGTCGTAGTGTGCGCGCGCGCGTCGGCTAACCCCTAAAACGAGAAAGAGAAAAGAGAGAGAGAGAGAGAGAAATAAACGTTGCCTTGCGACGAGGAAGACGACGACGACGACGTGTATGTCGTTCGTTCAACTAACGCGGCTGTATGTGCGGGTGTAGCCGAATGCGTTGGAGGTAGAAGAACGACGACGACGAAAAAGTGCGTGCGTGTAGTGCGAGAGAGCGAGAACGAGTGTGCGTGAGAGAGAACGAGCGAGCGAACGAAGGAGCGAGAGAGAAGAAGAATAATGTTCCGCTGCATCCCGATCTTCAAAGGCTGCAACAGGCAGGTCGAGTACGTGGACAAGCGACATTGCTCACTACCCAACGTCCCCGACGATATCCTCAGATACTCCAGGAGTCTCGAGGAATTACTACTCGACGCCAATCACATCCGCGACCTGCCCAAGGTATGTATTGTAGAAAACAGATATACATATACATATACACACGTACACTACACACACACACACACACACACACCATCTCTCTTTCTTACTCTTCTGACCTTCGCGTCGAAGCGCGAGCGTGCAACCGGCTACTACTTTGCTTAGCTTCGCCGAGTGTAAGTTGCACAATGTAGGTGCCTTTACGTGCATGGTGATTTATCGAGCGCCTTCTTTCTCTCTCTTTCTCTCTCTCTCTCTCTCTCTCTCTCTCTCTCTCTTTTACCCTTCGTCTACTTCTTACTTTATTCTTCTTTTCGATGATTTGTATGTTACTTGCGAGAGAGGGAGAGAGAGAGAGAGAGAGAGAGAGAAAACCGACAGACATCTCTCTCTCTCTCTCTCAAGTTCGTTGACACGCCGAAAATATCCGAGTTTGTTTGAAAACGTTGACGAGAGAACTCTATGCTCTGCTCCGCTGCTACTGTTGCTGTTGCTGACAAATGACACCATACTCTACGGAGCCATGGTTATTTTCATAGTGTTGTATTGGTGATCATTCGTGAATCACGATCCCTCGTCGACTTTTCAATTTCTTTTTATCCGAAATGAAAAAAAAAAGACACGGACGTCGCTCGAAAAAGCTCGAGCGGTCACGAGGCGAACGTGCACTAGGATCTAGATTATTTTGATGGATGCCCAGTTGTGCATAAATCGATCTCTCGACGCTGCCGCTCTGCTCGCGTTCGCTCTCCTCGTTCCAATGCAAATCTCTCGCCATAAATTCATTGGGAATTAAAGCTCCTCTTGGCTGCGTTTTTTTTTCTCTGCCTGTATCGATTCTCGTGCATCAAGGACGAACTTTATACTCTCTGCCATTGTCAAACTTGTTTTCTAACCCCTAAAAGAGGCTCAGAGAGAGAGACTCACGCATACACTTTTCTGGCTTCCCTTCTCAAGTTCGTTAGCCTCAAGAACAGGCAGCAGTATAGTATACAGTCTCTCTTTTGCTGTTTTTAGATCAACGCAATCGCGCGTGGTGTCTGCGACACTGCTCTTGAAAATTTTTTCGTTCGTTCGTTTTTCTCTCGATTATTTATTATAAATCGTATACTTTATTTGCGGTCGAGTGCTACTATACCCGCCTAACGGCTTGTGAAAGAGACGCGACTTCTGTTTTTTTTTAAATTTGTTGTTTTTTTTCCATTCGACTTTGCGGTGTGCCGCACTACTTGAGTTTTGTCGAGCAAGTATTATTACCTGTTGACCGTCGATTTTCACTTTTCAAATGGTTGAAATTCGAGGAGAAATCGCTTGTAATTTCAAACGAAAACGGTACTCTAAATTGCTCCATTTTTTTTTTTCGTCGTCGTTAAACTTCATTGAGCTTTCTGTCGTCGAGTGCTGCACTTGGAATTTTCATTAAAATCCCGACGCGTCGCTGTGTCGAATATGGAAAAGTCAATTGCAGAATGACATTCTATGTCAGCTTTTGCGGCTTTTAAGCTTTTTAAATTTTTTTTTTTTTTCAAGATCCGCGTGAATCACACACACACACATACACACGCAAACCTGTATCACTCGCGTGAAATCGTACACTCTTTGACCTAATCCGCAAACTGCATATCGTATTCACCGACACAAAGTACATGCATATAAAAAAAAAGACACGAGTATAGTCATCATCAAACAAAACTTTCCTAGATATCGCATATTATATTAATAGAAAACGAACTAACGTTTATTTAAAATTCGCTGCATCACCCACATACATGAATCACACATGTACACGTACAACGTTAAAACCCCAGCGTCGTGCACTCATTTTAAACGAACAACTCTCTTCCGACGCAATATTCTCATCTTTAATCCTACCATTGTTTTATTTACGTTCTTTTTTTTTTTCTTTCTTTGCAGAATTTTTTTCGGCTACAGAGGCTTCGCAAGCTCGGCTTAAGCGACAATGAGATTCACCGGCTGCCACCCGACATTCAGAACTTTGAAAATCTCGTGGAACTCGATGTCTCGAAAAACGGTAAGTTTCCCATCCTCCCTCTTATACAATATACCCCTTTTGTTTTCTATATAATAATGCAGATAAATCTCCTCTCGCACGCGCCGCCGTCGTATATCAAATTACTCGGTTGCCAGCAACGATTCATCTTAATTAATGCAGCTCAAATTCACACCGCTTGATATATCATACTTGTCGATAATATACTGTATATACAAACAAGCTTGTAAAGTGCAACATCGTTATTATGTGCTCGACGTCGAATAAGAGAGTCAAGAGTCGATTAAAAAAAAAAATTAATGATAATGGAACTATAAAACGGAGGCATAATTTTTTTTTCAAAACGATTAAGGCTCTCTTTTTTAAAGACACGTACAACCTACAATCAACCCACTCTCGCATAAATGACTATTCAACCCTCTCTCTCGATAGCCATAGAGCTCCGATCAGCTTGAATAAACAACGAGGAGAGAGAGATGAAAACGAGCGTTTAAAAAAAGAACGCCGTTAGATATTGATTCGGTAGGCGTCGGCGACAGAAAACGAGAGAGATGTACCTACTACTACTACTACTACTACTACTACCACTGCTGTGAGATACAGGTGTGCTACTACACTGCTGCATGTATTTCTTTTTTTTTCGTCGGTCGCGCATTTTTCAAGCGAGAACTGCCATTTTCCTGAGAAAAAAAACACCTGTTCTCCTCTCGTTCGTCGCTCAATTATTATTCAGCTGGAAAAACTACTTTTCGTGGGCGGCTTGTGTTGATCGAGCGACGCGTTTGTAAATGCAGCAGCTGCTGTTCGACGAGGCGCGTCTAATGCTAAATAATTCGCCTCCTCCTCCCCCTACATCCCTGAAAAAAAAAAATAATTTTCTAATGAAAATTCATGGCGGATAATTATTCTCTCGTCGAGAGGGCGATTGGATAAACATCGAAGCGCGAATATTTTAAAAACTAATCGAGTGGGGTAAGCAGCTTATAAACTTTATCATTTTTTAATTTCCCATTTACTCCTCTCGTTCGGATATATATCATTAAATATAAATTGATATCGCTCGGACATGCCTCTCTCGGAAAACTACATTTCGAACGAGCACTTTACACTGACTTGCCTCTCTTTCTCTCGCTCTCTAATCCCCGCAAGCTATAAAGAGTGCAACAACAAAGTCAGGGTACGTATATACACACGTACACACCACCTCCGCTATATAAGATCTCGGCGGTCTGATAAAAGTAATAATGAAAAAAAAAAGGAGAGCTCTTCCTCGTTCGCTCGTTCGCTCGCTCACTAGCTCGTTTGTGTTGTACCGTTACGATAGACTTCTTCTTCTCTATTATACTGCTCTTCTTCTTTTTCTTCTTCTTCATCGACGCGCCTCTCTCCTCTCTTTTTTTTTTCGCACGAATTCGTTGCACGCGAACTGCTTTACTTTCACCGGTAGATACATCCTTTTTCTTTTTTTCTTTTTCGCGTGGGCGTGTACTCGAAAATACGTTTATTCGCGTTAAACTTTATGTACGTGCGTTTCAATGCTGTAATCGAACTGATATCTCGTATTTATGTGGCTTTTCGTCGACAATTTAACGACTGAAATCGAACTGGTGCAAAAGCTTTTACGAGCAATTTTGATATGCAATACACGCGACGTTGTTGTGAGAAAAATGTTTTTCCAATCCATTACAATCTCGTACACTTTATCTCACGGAGAGAGAGAGAAAAAAAATGTCGACATCCGAAAAGATAAAAAAAAAAGCTAATGGGTATCCTTTTCTCGACAACCGAATCCTTCTTCTTCTTCTTCTTCCTCGTTCGTGTCGCGTTCTATCCTAATCATTTTTCCCTTTCCGAGTCGTAGATTTTTTCTTTTCCATATCTGCGTTCCTTGCGCTTTTCGCTCTCTCTCTCTCTCTCTCTCTCTCTCTCTCTCTCTCTTTCTCTCTGGACAAACCAGTTTTGCCGTGGCGAACGAGTTTCAACATTTTTTCTTCTTCATTTTTTGGTGTGTATGTGTGTGTGTGTGTGTTCACTCTCTCACGCGCGCATTGCAGCAGCTAAAAATAGACAGTCTTTCTCTCTCGCGAAGATGCGCGACCGTAGATCGAGATTCGCGTTTACATTAATCATATTTTTCTCGATATAATTACACACGAAAACGGGCTGCCACGAGTAAAACAAAGTTCACTGTATGAGCCTTGAAGTGATACAAAGTATATGAGCAATTCCACAAAAAAACTGCCATAATTCGGCACCGTTTGTCCGAATTTTCATATTAGAGGCACGCGCTA
>JAWWMK010000032.1:5403939-5434584 GCA_035047105.1 Galeopsomyia nigrocyanea | reverse complement strand
GGTATTAGGTACACTCACTTTTTTACGCCAAAAATAAGTTGTTCGCTTCAAAGTGTTATAACTCTGGTTAAACTTAAGCAAATTAATCGGGCGAGGCATCATTTCAAAGGGTAGCTTTAGAATGAGGACACGCACGTTAAAAAATTTGCTCGCGGCAAAAAGTTATGGCTGTTTGAAATCTTAGTGGCGGTATTAGGTTCTCGTACCTTATAATATATGTGTGTCGAGAGAGAGAGAGAGAGAGAGAGAGAGAGAGAGAGAGAGAGAGATACATAGATAGGATAGAAAGGGCTACACAAATATACACACAGAGAGAAAGAGACGATGGTTAGTACGATGCGGGCCGGCATAAAGGTATTCAGGCCGCGACGGCGCAAGGCCGTATTATACACACGTACACACATATATATATATATATATATCTCTCACTCACTCACTCTCTTAGTTCGAGCGAGTAAAAGTGCACCGCATTAATGTAGGTTGCTCCATGCCTCCGGGCTACGACGTTCGCCGTCGCTCTCTGTGTGTGCACTCTATCTATATACCACATAAGTACGCGCGGACAAATTTCGCCGAATGCTTTGTTTTCAGGTGCGCGCCAGCGCCAATTCACTAGTCTGTAATATATTATAATATCGCGCGATTATCATGCATCGCGCGAATGCATCTTGCGAAGATTAATTCGCGCGCACCGGTGGATTATCTCGATTATGCGATCGCCTTTTTCAGGGGAATATGTTGATCAGGTGCTTTTTTTTATAAAAAAAGATGTGGAATCCTTCTTGATGACCAAAAAAAAAGATTTTTTATCTCGATCGCTTTTGATTTATCAATATGCATGAGATACACGCAAAATAATCTTGTCTTCAAGGTGAATCCGATGGAAGTGATAAAATTTAAAAAAAAAAGCATTATTCATTGATAAAATATGTCAGAGTTTCTTACTCAATTTAAAAAAAAAGAATCAAATTATTTTTAAACGACCAATTCGATAGCACGAGTGTGACCCAATGAATGCGGACGCCAACTGTATTAATTCTTTTCGTTTTATTTTTTATTAAAAAAAAAAAAAAAAAAAAAAAAAAACAAACAAAAACCGAAAATTCCTTCCCTCGAAAAGAAAAACGCAAACCTCGTGTATGTGGTGTATACGTTCTTATAAGCTGATTTACGAGCAATTTATGCGCTTTTTAAGTGTCCACATTGCGCACTTTTGATTGCACGTTATGCTTGGCTTTTATTACGCCATGTCTCTCTCTCCCTCGAAAGAGAGAGAGAAAAAAAGGAACCTGTCAAACGTTATTTGTCGATAAATAATTAAAATCGCGATGCCGAAATTTTCCCCGCCAAAATTATACATCGCGTCGGTTATTATATGGAGAGAAAAAAAAAGTGTTAACTTTCGAACGTCATATAATTACAGTATTCTACGCATACACCACAGCTGTCGAATCAATTATCCTATCCGGCATTCTATACATTCTCTTTCTCGCGTATAAGTAGCGCCGATCAGCTGTTGCGAACGTCCTTCCCCTCCTGATCGCATATATGTATATGCTAGTTATATGCCTTTGTGTGCTCGAATTTTTTTTCTTTTTGCGTTATAGAAAGCTCGAAAGGGTGATGCAGCAGCAGCAGGCACTCGATGATGCCAAAAGTGAACGGTTGACTTTGAACGCGCTTTATGGACAAAGAGAGTTTATTTTCGATCACCGGCGGCAGGACTTTTAAGTGTATATATGCGCATAGATGTATGTATATGTATGTACACATGAAGATGCTTGCGCGATTTTGCTTGTAGGCAATTAGCGATTACGATCGAATCGTGTGTTCGTCAAGATTCGTCTGGGGATTAAATTTTACTATTGCGCGGTATTCCGTAAAGATATAAATATACTGCGGCTGTTCGGTTATAAATTTTCCACGTTTTGCACAAAGTAAACTTTCGTTCTAAAATTATAAGTTGTCGAACTATATTCGCGACGCTCAAACTGTTATTGTTTTGCCTCGCAAGTTTCTCAACAAGTTTTGTCTGCAAGCTCTACTGCAAAAAGTATCTACAATAAACGAATCTTTACACCGACAACTATATTTCTATCACAAAACATTCAATACCGCGTACTATATATCTTATCCTTATGTAAGCTCCTGCTTAAACCAATATCGCCACCCACGCGAGAAATAAAACATATCGAGAAAAAAAAACTCCGTATATCACGTCGCATAAGCCACGAACAAATACAATTTCCCCAAACACGAAACCAAAAATAAAAAAAAAAAAAGAAATCGAAATCCAAACCTAATCCACGCTCTCAAAATCCCAAAAGATAACACAGAAAACGAAGCACCGCGCGTACGCATTTGTCAATCCGTCAAATCCTTTAATCCAGCACGTATAGATCCAACAAAAAAAAAAAAAAAAATTGAAATCGCGCAATAAAATTCAAACGCACCACCTCGCGCTTTTTTGGCGTCGTAGTCGCGTACATGCGCAGTGAGAAAAATCGAAGCCCCGACGAAATCAGCTGTTCAAAATGGCGATGCTTAGAGCGACACATGCGCGCTCGGTGCGCGAACTGTGTACACACACATCAGTACCTACGTCAAGGTCCCTTTGGGTGCTAGTATTACTTAGATTACTCTTTTTTTCGACACTATCCATCACAGAGTGTGCCAGGCAAAAAGCAAGCAACACAACGCCCGCGATATCGTTGAAGAGATGAGCACGCACTTTCTTCGCTACGAGTACTTTAGCCGGCCTCCTCGTGGCGTTTACATCAGCGAGGTAAGAATCATCGACGTCGAGAGTGTTTTTATGTGCTGTTGTTGTTGATAACGACATTGTGTATACGTGTGTGTGTGTGTGGGTTATATTCCGTCGTTGAGATTTTAATCGTAAACTAAGGTGGTATGGTTTTGCTGATTCGTTATATACGTCGAACCCTACGATCAATTCCATAAATACATAAAGCCGATTCGATCGCACGATGGTAATCGATAAATAAAACCAACGACGATGTTAATTTTAAATTGCACATTCGACCGAAGACTGGCTTGGCTGCTGCTGGCGGCGAGTTGATAAGAGACGCCGCCGAGCTCGTACTTTTTTTTTCTTCACTTCGATTACGTATGTATACAATACAATATCGCTGCTGTGCGCTGAGCTTTGTGTAAAAGACAATTTTATATATATATACATATACCTACCCGGCTCTTGTGTGTGAGGCAGTGTTGCACGTATCTCTTTAACACCGCTCGTGCTCTTTTATATATGCGCTTTTCAATACGACGACCACACGACGCTGTACATTGGAGTAAATTAATCTATTGTATGGTAATTTAAGAAATATTTTTTCACTTTCTTTTTCTTTTTTCTTTTTTTTTTATTTGCCAATCCGTTTAACTCGCAACGCGTACTGTAAATGTTGTTTCACGAATGATAATTCGAAACAACGAAGCTTTGGCCATGAACTTTTTTTTTTGTCGTTGTAAGTAAGTAATGAGTTTCACGAACGATACGTTTTAAAAGGATTATTATTTTTTTTTTCTGTTAACACAGATACCGGGCGCTCATTAGGCACTCGAATGGGCAGCATTTAGAAAATGAAAATCCCGAAGTTCACATTGGCCATTCTTATGCTGGTGTTGATGCTGTCGATCTTCGTCGCCAATGTCGCGAACTTCATCGACGTCGACTCTCACATACTCAATGACATCGACGAGACAGCTACGACGACAAGGTGGTCTAAGCCTAAGAAATACGACATTGGTGATTCGGCCGATCATCTACTCTGGTTTATCCAAGTATAAAATATTCAAAACAAAGTTATATGTTACCAAGCAAACTTTGTTGGCGCGGGTCAATGTTTATCGCTCGTTTTCTTTTTCTCTTCGTTTGTTTTCAGATTACAGACTTACATTTGAGTATATTTCGAGACGCCACGAGAGTGCCGGAGTTCAAGGAATTTTGTGATATTACCGTTGGTTCGATAAAGCCCGAAGTTGTTCTTGCTTCTGGTAAAATACTTTTTGTCAATATTACGCGATTTCACCGATTATTATATTTCAAGGATTTTCATTAATTATTATTTTTTTTCTTCCTTTTGTCGCAGGCGACTTGACAGACGCAAAAACGTCGGACAGAGTTGGCTCGCGGCAATTTTTGGAAGAATGGCTGCACTACAAAAGGACCCTTGACGATTCTAAAGTTACCGAAAAAACAACCTGGCTCGACGTGAGAGGCAATCATGGTAAGTGCGCCGAGCGCGCAGGACTCATTAGCCCTTACCTCCCTATGTATGTATGTACATATATGTACAAACTGCGCAGTCATGAAATTCTGGTCACGAATTCCCTCTTTCCATTGTTTATGTCTCCCTTGAGATTTCAGTGTTTATTTTTCTTTCTTTTCGAGAAAATCGATGCCTCTAATTGCCATAATTAAACATGAAAATGATCGTCGTGTTCCATAAAAAAATTCCAGCTTTTTTTCGAAAAAAAAAAAAAAAAAAACTTAAACATCGTAGTTTACTTCATTGAGAATGTAAGAAATGTAGTCATCATTACGTAACGCATTTTATTAATATCCCAAACCAGTTTTACAACATTATGCATTCTTCGGTTTAAAAATAACTTCATTACCATTTAAAAAAAAACTAGATAGAATATCATATCATTATTCTCTTCACAGACAACTTCAACGTATTAAACTACGAGTCAAAGCAGAATTACTTCGCCAACTACTCGGTGCAGGGTCGCAAGCACGCGCGCTCCTACATGCACGAGGTGCACAAGGGCCATGACAAGTACTCCTTCATAGCAATAGACGCGTGCCTGATGCCAGGACCAAAGAGGCCCTTCAACTTCGTCGGTCTCCTCGACGAGCTCGAGATTGACAAGATTCACCGGCTTGCCAAGAAGTCGAGGGAACACGACGCGGACTTTATCGTGTGGTTCGGTCACTATCCGACCTCGTGTATCGTCTCGCCCAATGAAGGCGGAGTTAAAGCTATCATAGGTATTTTTTTTGTGGCAATTTCTTGGTGGTCGAGGTGCGTGTGTAAGCTTTGCATCGAGAGAAATTACGCTGGGATGAATTTTTGGTTTAGCTTGTACATTATGGCTTTTATTTAGAGTTAGGTACTAAACTATATTAATTCAGTGTTGACGCTTGCTTTCACGAAAAATTCTCTCGGTGCAAAGTGGCGCAAAGATTTAACATAATGGTAAAGGACGCATTGTGTTAAAAAAAAATCAACAAAAAAAAACAAACAAAACGTATCATCCAGGCAAATACGAGGAAAGCATGACGTATTTGTGCGGTCACTTTCATACGCTTGGTGGCACAGTGCCTAACATGTACAGTTTGCAGCGGCCTGGCTTTCTCGAGTTGGAATTGGCTGATTGGAAAGATAATAGAATGTAAGCACTCATATTACTATAGTAGATACTTATTATTGTCTCTTTCGAATCTTCGCTCTCGCTCTCTGTATACTAGTATATAATAATACTCGTATATATACAAAATATTCGCGCTTTAACTAAGCGTGCCAAAACTGGCGCTTGAACAACACACACTTGCACACTCTTGTCTAATGTTTCATATAGAGCTGCGCCTTTTACGTGAGGCACGAGTGTAGCGCACAGGCACGCGAAACTCAATAACGAGCGCGCGCGCGCCCAGGAGAGGATCGCAAGCTCTATACCATATACTCTATTTCGAGAGAGAGAGAGAGAGAGAGAGAGAGAGAGAGAGAGAGAGAGAGAGAGAACGTTATGCACTTACCTCGCGAAATTCATTTTCAAATTGCTATTGGTTGTAAAATTGATTTCGTTTTATTTTTCTTCGACTATATACTTTTAAAAGCTCTCTCTCTCTCTCTCTCTCTCTCTCTCTCTCTCTCTCTCTCTCTCTCTCTCAAAACAATGAACAATTGTTTGTCTGCTTTACTTTGCGAGTTTGCAATTGCATAACTTATTATGTCAGAGGAACGCTATCGCGACGGCTGCGAGAGTGAGAGAGAGAGAGAGAGAGAGAAAAAAATTATGTAAATACTCAGCGATACAAATTTAAACTTACGTAAATTCTAATGCACGCAAGCAAAACATTAAGTACCGTTCCTGTCGTCAAAATCACCGCTTATCACTGTTTTTTTTTCAACTTTCTCAAACGTAAACTTAGCTATTGTATGCGGCAATGATAATTTTTTAATAGTAAATTAAAATAACGTTTTCTTCGTAATATAGGTATAGACTCGGTGTCATTGATCATGGACAGTTTTCATTCGTCGATGTTGAACATCGCGATTGGCCCGTCGCTCTTGTAACAAATCCAAAGAATGCTCAATTTTCCATGCCCAGGAAAGAAAATTTGCAATCAATCATTGACTCAACGCACATAAGGTGATAGATAAATAAAGTAGCTTTTGATTTTCTAATTAGCATTCTGCTTCATTAAAACTTTGTATTTTTTAAATTTCAGGGTATTAGCTTTTTCGGTAGCAAGTATAAAGTCGGTCAAAGTTCGAATAAATCATGAAGATTGGATGGACTGTAAAAATGTTGAAGGGCCTTTGTATGTAGCAAAATGGGACTCCTCAGATTATAAGACTGGTATTCACAATATTCAGGTGATGTGCTTACACGCTTGAAAATAAATTATTTTTTCCTTCAAAAATAAACGCTAATGTATTTTTCTCATAATTATGCAGGTAGAAGTTGTAGATACTGAAGGAAGAGAAAAAACTGTAACCCAGGCATTTTCCTTAGACGGAAGTAGACTGGCTTTTGGGATTTTAGCAAGAATGATACTCATGTCTGATGTTAGTCGTATAGTAAGTACAATGCAATGATAATGACGCCCACAATTGTCATTGAAAAATACTAATATCCATTTTTACAAATTCAGTTTCAGATTTCATTCGTGATCCTTTTCCTCGTGTTAGTTTTTCCGTTGTGCTGCCTGCGTGTATATCACAATACTCACCACTGTAAGTTATCTAATAATCTTTAAATGGTTTTATGATAAAACACTAATAAATTCTTTAATTTGTCAATCAGTGATGAGTAATAGAAGTATTACTCCACCGAGACCTCGTTTTAGGTGCTGTCGTTGGTGGCTTAGAAGCCATTGGATATTATCGACTGTAGATCGTCTATTCTTCCCCTTAGTTTTTTATGCAATATACCTATTTGTTGGTAAGTACGAGCAATTGTGAATTAGTAATTTGTACGCGTGAGTTACGATGAGACAATTTTTTTTTTTTGCAATAGGACCATGGATTATAGGCGAAATTATTGACAATCATACCGGCGTCGTCTTTGCATGGGGAACGTACGTTGGAAATTCATTTTTGCCTGGATCTTTTACGTATGCGTACGGTTTCTTCCAGCTTTTGACCTTCCATTGCCCATTAACACTTCTTGTAGCGCACGGTATTAATAGACGGTAAATATCAACTTATCAATTATACAAATTCACTTTCATGTGTAATGTTTCATGTATTTTTGTTTGCAGGCTAAGACAGCTAGAAAATCCTCATAAGAAAACGACAAAGATACTATCCAAATTTTGGGAACAATTGCCATTTCTGCTACTGGTGTCTTTGCAATCGACTATGATCTTTCTATTTTGGTTGGCTTATGGAACTGTCGCGACTATTTTATGCCCGCTAAGAACTTGGAGTTTGTTTATGGCTATTTACTTGTGGTACCAAGTTTATAACATGCCTCCAAAATGTTTGAGGTAGATCATAAAATCCTTGAATTGCGAGTGACTTCATCGAGTATTTCGATTAATAAATTCTGATTTTTTTATAGATCTGCTGCAAAAGTTTGGTGTTTCCATGGCCACCTTGTCACTGATGAGAAAGATGAAACTGCACGCAACACTAATAACGATCTAAAATAAAGTAGAAACTACAATAGAATCAAATTCTAAAACAGCAATATTTATCAATGGTATTTAATTAATTTGGCCGAACATTATAAACGATATTACGTTATTTAGAGGAATATTTTGTTGTATACTATAAATATCAGTAAAGTATAATGATACCTTTGAAAAAATAGAAAATCAATCTTAGTGATAATAGACAAATGAAAGTGACACCGATTCCTCGTACTTTATGTACAGAATTAGTTGATCAAATAATTTAACAGAAGTAGTTCAATGCAAACTTAATTTGACAATAAGTCAAATGTTTTGATGATTTCAATATTATTAAAGTATATAAATCAACATATTTTCTAAATTTATAAACACTTTACAAAAAGACAAAAAAAAATACAAATTCTGCTAAGTATCAATTGTACTGTTTCTCTAAGAAGTAATGTTAATATTAAGCAGACACTTGTTGCATGAGTACATCTTTTTAAGTATTTACCAGACTATTTTGATCCTTATATAGATTGAGAAAGTAATGTTATCTACGTTGGCCAAAGTTTTAAATTGTATTAAGTAAAGCTAATTGCTTAATTTTTATGAAGCACTTTTTGGAGTTGTATTGATAAATTGATGTAATCAGTTAGATGATTTCTTCCTTATAAAGTATATCTATTTTTTTAAATCACTGTACAAAACTAAAGAAATGAATGTATAATAAACTGTGTAAAAGATTACTGTGTTATTAATTGTTCTTTAGAAATCTCTTTGAATATGTCGTCAATTCGACAACGTTAGTTTTACCAAACATTAATCTAAATTACCGCTTTGAATGATATCACTAGAAATCACCAATAGAAATCTCCCGCGCAAACGTAGAGAATTTTATCGAAAATCCCTAGAATGCGGTCGACGTTGGCAACATTGCATCAGCCAGCATCATAATTTTTGTGATGGCGGTATCGGTGATCTATTAGTAAATAAAATACTTGTTTGCTAATTACCTTTCGAAAAGACTCAAAAAGTGTACGTAAACAATGTTTATGTGACAAGTTAACGAAGAAATATGTTTATTAAGCAGGTGAGCATTGGCTTTCATCTATGTTTTATATCTATTGTTGACCGCGACTCCAACTACCGTTCGCAAACCTTTTTTTGTGGAGTTTTGTAGTTTTCATAGATTATTGCTATTAACTTGTTAGCATTTCATAAATCTTTATCTATCATACATTAAACTTGTTATTACTATCTCAAAATGTTAATCTCGCATTCAGTACCAATTCATTTAGTTAAAATAAAATAGGTTTACGATTACAACGCGTCAACATACATATGTATACATATTTTTTTACTATATTATCATGATATTTGAGTAATCTGATTAATATGGAATGCAGTTTTTATGTCTACACTCCGTTTTCGTCAATAGATTGACGTAGTTGTAACTAACAACTCCAAAAATTAACTTTCGAATTACAGTTCTAACCTATTGAAAGTATGCAAAACAAGCTTTGTTTACTTTCTGAAAATAAACTTTAGAATGACTGTTCATGTATCTTGGATAATAATTTGTTGAATGTATTTTATTAATTGCATGTTACAGGTAATTATTCAAGGTTTCAAGTCCTACAGAGAACAAACGGTAGTAGAACCCTTTGATCCCAGGCACAATGTAGTTGGTAAGTCTGTCATTACATGTTTATATTATTGTCAATAAGTGTAAAGAACTAATATTTTATATGTATTTTAATAGTTGGTAGAAACGGTTCAGGAAAAAGTAATTTTTTCTATGCCATTCAATTTGTTTTGAGCGATGAATTCTCTCACTTACGACCAGAGCAGCGTCAAGCGCTACTCCATGAAGGTACTGGACCCAGGGTGATTTCTGCTCACGTAGAAATCATCTTTGACAATTCAGATGGCAGGTTGCCGGTAAGTGACACAGACATTGATGCAGTTATCGATTAACAGGATAGTGCAAGATTATTAATGAATCTATATTTTCAGATTGACAAAGATGAAGTATACTTGCGGAGAGTCATTGGTTCAAAGAAGGACCAATACTTCCTTAATAAAAAGATTGTAACTAGAAGTGATGTGATGAATCTACTGGAGTCAGCTGGATTCTCTAGATCTAATCCATACTATATTGTCAAACAAGGAAAGGTATGGGCAATTAAAATTATTAATATTATACGTACCTGTGATATATTTGCTACTAAAACATTGTTTTGCAGATTAATCAAATGGCAACTGCTCCTGATTCTCAGCGTTTGAAATTATTGCGAGAAGTAGCTGGAACTAGAGTTTATGATGATAGAAGAGAAGAATCAAAAGCTATTTTAAAAGAAACTGAAGGAAAACTTGAAAAAATTCAAGACTTTCTTCGTACTATTGGTAAAAATAAAAATAATTTGTAACAAAATTAGTAATATAGTGTCAAATCATTCTTAAGTTTCATCTTACTTTTTTAGAGGAAAGATTGCAAACATTGAAAGAAGAGAAAGAAGAACTCAAAGAATATCAAAAATGGGATAAACAGAGGAGAACATTGGAATATATTATTCATGAACGTGAATTAAAGGAAAACAAGCGTAAGCTTGAAGAATTGGAAAGTTCTCGAGCTAAGAGTGGCCACGAACAAGCTAGTCTGACTGCTGAAGTTAAAACTGCTCAAGAAAAGGTAAAATTGGCAACTAAAAGGCATAAAGAAGCTAAAAAAGAAGCACAAACTGCTAAAGAAGAACGTGATACACTGAGGTACAATGAAATCTACATCAATAAGTTCTCTGTCGTTATGATTAAAAGACTTACATCAATAACTTTGTTATGCTTTTTGCAGTGCTGAACAGCAACAACTCTTGAAAGAAAAAACCAAGCTCACTTTTACGATAAATGACTTGATGGAAGAAGTTAGAGGTGATAATGATAGTCGAAAGAGAGCTGAGGAAGAGTTAGATAAATTGAAGAGTCAGATAGCTGCAAAAGAAGCAGAGCTTGAAAATATTAAACCACAGGTAAATATAATATTACTAGTTTTTCGTTGAAAATTTTTGACTCAAGTCAACTAAATTACAATTCTTTTTTAGTATGAGGAAATGAAACGTAAAGAAGAAGAAATTACAAGAGAGCTAGCATTAAAAGAGCAAAAACGTAAGGAACTTTATGCTAAACAAGGAAGAGGAAGTCAATTTACCACCAAGGTGAGTAATAGAGCAAATTTGAACATTAAAATATGAATAATATTGTGACTTTAAAAAAAATCATTTGTTGTTCTATTAGGCTGAGAGAGATAACTGGATTCAGCAAGAGTTAAAACAGTTGAACAAGCAAATTAAAGATAAAGAAGAGCATATGAAAAAGATTACTGAGGACTTGAAGAAAGATGAAGAAAAGCGCGGATCTTTGGAAAAGAAGATTCTAGAGTATACGAAAGAAATGGAACGCCAAAAGGCTTCTATCGACGAACATAATAAACAGTATTATGACTTAAATAAGTTGAAGGATCAATGTCAGGCTCAGCGTAAAGAACAGTGTGTATTCAAAAACAATCAATTATTTTCTATTTAATCACGCGTACTCAAATTATTTCTTTCGTACAGGTACCGTCAGGAAAGTATTCTCCAACTTAATTTGTCAGGATTGAAAGAAGATTTGGCTAAAGCTGATCAGAGTCTTAGGTCGATGGCTGGCAAACCCATTCTGAATGGTAGAGATAGTGTTCGCAAAGTACTGGATACATTTAGGTAAAGTTTATTAACTAAAATACGTTTGTACGTAATGATCCAGGCAAACTTTTACTAAAACCATTTATTTTTACAGAGATAGATCAGACATGGCTAGAGAAGTTACTAGTTACTATGGACCTGTAATTGAAAACTTTGATTGCGACAAAAGTGTCTATATGGCCGTTGAAGTGACGGCTGGTAATCGTCTTTTCCATCATATCGTTGAAACCGATAAATTTGGTACCAAAATTTTGAAAGAAATGAACAATCAGCGTTTACCTGGTGAAGTTACATTCATGCCTCTTAATCGATTACATGTCAGAGTAATTGATTATCCAAAAACACCTGACGCTATTCCAATGATTTCTAAATTAAATTACGATGAAAAATACGACAAGGCTATGAGGTAAAAATTGAACTATACCGATATCTGATTTTCTTGAATATTTTTATACAAATATTTTATGTTTAGGTACATTTTTGGTAAAACTCTAATCTGTCGTAATTTGGAAGCTGCAACAAGTCTTGCCAGAACTTCCGGTCTTGATTGTGTAACATTGGAAGGAGATCAAGTATCATCAAAAGGTTCTCTGACTGGTGGCTATTTCAACACCTTACGATCCCGTTTGGAAATACAGAAAAATAGATCAGAGCTGATGGCTCAAATCACAGATATGGAAAATCAGTTATCTAAATTGAAAGAAGATATCAGAAATGCCGACCGGAACATCAGCTCTTACGTTAGTGAAATGCAGCGTACGGAGACGAAAAATAGCAAAGCCAGGTTTGTATTTTACTTTGAAAAGAAAAAAAAACTTTGTTGAACATGTTATAAATGTTTTTTTTTATTATTTCAGAGACATATATGATAAAATGAAAGGTGAAATCCGCATAATGAAGGAGGAACTTTCTGCTATTGAGAGATATAGAGTTCCAAAAGAAAAGAGCTTACAGCAGTGTAAATCAAGTTTGGAAGCAATGGCTGCTACAAGAGAGGGGTTGGAAAGTGAACTTCATCAAGATTTGATGGAGCAGCTATCTGTTGCTGATCAGCATCAGGTGTGTTTTTATTCACTGTCTTGTTGAGGATATCTAACATACAGCTTATGATGTAAAACATTTTTGCGTTTCAGGTTGATTCACTGAATGATGCCATCCGACGTTTGACGAAAGAAAACAAGGAAGCCTTCGTAAAGAGAATGAAGTTGGAGGCTGAAAAGAATAAGCTAGAGAATTTACTCACAAATAACTTGGTTCGTAGAAAAGACGAATTGGTACAGGCTCTGCAAGAGATTTCAGTTGAAGATCGACAAAGGTTGTTAGATACTTCCAAAGGACAGCTGTCAGATATTGAGAAAAGATTACTGAAAAATCAAGCTGAATTTAAAGCTCAGAATGAGAAAGTTGCTGCAGCTGCTAAAAAGGTATATTTTTATCTACATAAGAATATTTAAAATACATCGCGGAGCTGTTTATTAACGTTAACATCAATTTTTATAGCAAAAACAAGAAGCGTTGGAAGTTGAAAAGTGGAAAGCCATTGAAAAAGAAGCACAAGAGAAAATGGAATCAGATGCGAAGGATTTGGAAAAATTAGCTAGTAAGATGAACATGTTGCAGCAAAATATTTCAGAATTGACACAAAAGATAACAGAGCTTGGTGCTCTTCCTAACAAAGAAACGTATGCAAAGTTTACTAATATGACAACTAAACAGTTGTTCAAGAAAATGGAAGAAGCTAATGGTCAGTTAAAGAAATACAGGTAAATATCTTTTACTCAGTAATTATCTCTTAAATAAAGTTGTCGAATTAAATTACTCGAAAATTCATCAATTTTATTCCGTTTTCAGTCACGTCAATAAGAAAGCTTTGGATCAATTCATATCGTTCAGTGAACAGAAAGAAAAGCTGGTAAAAAGGAAAGAAGAATTGGACAGAGCTGATGATAAGATTAAAGAATTGATGTTAGTTCTTGAGCAAAGAAAGTGCGAAGCAATTCAGTTCACGTTTAAGCAGGTAAAAGTTTATAACATAAGAATTTGAAGTGGAATAAACATGGAACAAATGTACTATAACTTGAATCTTTTCAGGTCAGCAAATATTTCTCTGAGGTCTTCAAAAAATTGGTCCCATCTGGTCATGCACAGTTGGTCATGAAAACTGCTGATGGCGAAGATGATGGAGATTCTGTTCCAGAAACTGCTGATTCTGATCGCTTCGTGGGTGTTGGTAAGTTAAAAACAAGTAGCAATAAATATTCAATTTTATGGTAATCGCCCATAACCGACTAAATAATGTATCTTTTATTACAGGTATCAGGGTATCTTTCACGGGACACAAAGGCGAGATGAGAGAAATGAATCAGCTATCGGGAGGTCAAAAATCGCTCGTAGCCTTAGCCAACATTTTCGCGATCCAAAAATGCGATCCAGCTCCGTTTTATTTGTTCGACGAAATCGATCAGGCTCTCGACGCTCAACACAGAAAAGCTGTTGCTGATATGATTCACGAACTCAGCTCTGAGGCTCAGTTCATCACAACTACTTTCAGGTATTAAAAAAAATAATAAAATCATTTCGAATGAAAGCATCTCGAAGCACATTAGTCATTTGACAAATTATCATTTTGCAGACCTGAATTGCTGCAACACGCAAACAAATTCTACGGAGTGAAATTCCGAAACAAAGTGTCTCACGTTGAGTGCGTGACAAGAGAAGAGGCGTACGACTTTGTGGAAGACGATCAGACCCACGCATAAAGAGCTGAATCACTCGATTCTTTTTACATCCAAAAGACATTATTCCTACGTTTAAATGCAAAAAGTATAACTACTCAGATCGTGTTCCAACGAGAGAGAGAGAAAGAGCAAAACCACAAACGATGACGAGGTTATATAGATTATATGAAATCAAAGAATATTACATTCTTAGTTTCCTAGTGAAGTATCGATTGTGTACTCTTAAATTGTAAGAGCGACATTTCTATAATTTTTTTATCGGCGGAAATTGAAATAGTCCATTAATAACAATCAAGACTTGAGACAATTTTTTAAGATTCGCGTGAGAATTCACGTAATACGACAAACCTTGTGTAAAAAAGAAATTTGTAATATTTAGATCAATTTTTTCCAAGACTAAGGACAATTAGGTGCGACATGATTTTATTTTTATTTTTTATGTTTTTTTTTGGTACTACACTTTACAAACTTTACTTTGTTGACGTCGCTTAAAAAAGAAAAGGTATAATACCTATGTAATAAGTTCTCCCAATCAATTTTGTATATCGCTATTTATTTTCTAGTTGTCAAATTACAAAAGAAGCAAATATAAGATAACAGTGTGTTTCTAAATCTGTTATGGCAATTTATTTCACCTGTTATACACACACACAGCAGCAGCAACGCCGATAAAGTAGATTCCCAAGAGCAAAAACAGAGATGATCTCGTCAGACATATAAAGACGCGCAAGTATTTAAGCAAATTTGAAAATTCAAATCGTCATCGCGTGAGATGGAAAGATAGTGATGCGATCAAAGGTCATCGCATCGTTTATCGATCGTCAAGCATGCATATACATATGCGCACACGCACACACACACACGCGCACACAAGCGCGAGAAGATCATGAGAAGATACGAAAATGAGCGCCGGTGCAAATTTATTGATTGTACTGCTCTCACCATCGCGCGAGAGAGAGAGAGAGAGTGTGTGACGTCACCGAGGATCACGCCACATCCCCCACCAGGTAGAACGAGTGATGCTATTGGTCCACAAATGGAGCCACCGCGAATCCAAAAAGACTCACGTTTCGCGTGCCTGTAGAGAAAAAAAAGCTCTCTCTCTCTCTCTACGCCGCCGCCGGTGCGCAAACCCGAAATAAACGGCTTTTTTTCGTTTTTGTCTAGCCGCGAACTTATAAATGGAAGAAACTCTTGTTTTTTTTTTTTGCTTTTCACTTGTTCGGAGATGCTGCCATCGTCTCGCGCGGAAGGCCTTGACTTTCCGCAGTTTGCACATTCCAAAGAGCTTTTGCTTCGGCTTTAATTGAAATATTAGCGACTCGCACGCTCTCCTTCGTGCTTTAAACGTTTTCTTAATTTGGATGAAAAAAAACGAAAATCGTGTCTACGTAATGTTGACCTATATTTATAAGAAGAACTTCGAGAGAAAGAAAAGCAATAGATTATCAAATCGTGCTCGCGAGTATTTTTGATCGTTATTTTATTTTATTTTTTTTTGTTTTTCGTCGCAGTCGCGCGCGCTCGTCAATCTTTTATCTGGATCTACAAAAACACACAGCTGATCAAAGTTCGCTCTCCGTGAGCTGAGGAAGATTCAAACACTCGCGAAAGGAGTCTGAAGGAGGAAAAAAAAGAAGAAAAAAAAAAGAAAGAAACGACGACTGAAGGTTATTCGGTGTCTGAATTGACGCGTATGCTATTGCGTGTATTTCAGCTCTTTTTATGTGTCGTCGCGCGCGAACATGGCAAACTAGTTTCATGCCTTATGTATAAAAACTCGATGTTGCGCTCTCGGCGTATTATATAGGCATGTGATTCCTCGCTCGTGCGAGTGTTATGCAATCGTAAATTGACCATTGTAAAAAAAACTTGCACTATCCGCGAGAGACGAGACGCTTCGGATATTTTTTTTTTTCTTTTACAAGCTGCTGCTCCAACTGTTCTATTGCGACAGTTCGAAGTTCAAGTGATATTATTTTAAATTCCTTCGGACTGCCAATAATTATTACTACATTTTGCTATCAAATAATTTATTTATATTTGAAAGTAACGTCCTCGCGAAAAGTCGTTTGAAACGCTAATCTGCAAAAATGTTTCTTTTCGTTTACCCCACTTGACACATATTGACCATATATTCTATTTTGCCTTTGAGATTTACTTACGCAAACACACAGGCTCAATTTGTTCAAAGCGTTACATGTATACCATGTGTACACGTAGTACACACACTTAGAACGAGGAAGACATCAGCTTTAATTGTCGCCTACTTTATCGTTTTTTTTCTTGATGACCATGCCGCAAATGTCAATCTACGAAAGATGTAACTTGAAAAAAAAAGCATTAGACGTGATTTAAAAATGATTGTCATACCACGGCTTTAACGACCAAAAAATAAGCAAGTAAGCTTTTTGATGTTGGGTCTGAAAAATCTCGTTTGTCATTGCGTAGCCCGCTATCATTTTCCTGTTTTCGTATAAGTACGACGATACAGTGAATACACTACAAAAAAAAACGTAATATCTGCTTACAACGACGATAAACCATGAGGATGCCATTAAAAAAAACGATAAACCATGAGGATGACATTAAAAAAAAAACGTTGAAATAATCCAGCGATAAAAGAAACTCATCTATATATAAAATATGATGTAAAACTCCACTTATGTACATAAATTCATCGTTAATGCACTCTCTTTCTCGATGAAATTCGCAATATAACCCCGTGAACTCATCATTTATCTCTCCGGCTGCAGCACGCCCACGCGAATGCAGTTTCCCATTCAATTAGCTCTCGCGGCATATAAGCCCCGCTATACACAGCGTCCCTTTTCTGGTGGACGCACCCCGCGAGCGTATAGCGAGGAGGGCGCCGCCGCCGTCAATGCAACGTATATATATAAAACCGAGACGCTTGTTATAATACGCCGCGCAGCTCAGTCGCAGTCGAGCTGCTGCAGCCGTCGCCACCGCGCGAGTGCAACACACACACGATGAGCCACAGTACAAGAGCAACAGCCGAGTGATCTTTATCGCACGACGCAGTGTGGAGAGAGAGAAAGAGGTAAACTATCCTTTGTTGGTCGTCCCTTTGTGCGTATATATACTTGTATACGTTGGTGTTGCGTACCTATATACATTATGAATTTCGGAGCAAATTACACTCGCGTAGTTTTCGAGTTTGAACAATTGCGAATTCTTGAATCATAGTTAAACAATGCGCGGGAAAGATATATATATCTCATTGACAACTCTCAATTATATACTAGATGTTCTCGCGGAGACAAGGCCTATCGTTACATAATGTACCATCACTTCCTAAAGTCATTCGACTAACGTGCAGGTGTATATCATCTATAATTAAAACGTTCGTCTGTGGATGATGCCGACAAAAAACCAGTGGTTATAAAATAAATCAAATCGTATAAAAAACCCGTTCGAGCACGTGTACGTTGGTTCGAACTGCAGTAAGAGAACTATAACACAAGAGCCACGTCCTTCGTTCGGGTCCCGCGTTCGTAACATCCACGTATGTAAGGTTCTCTCTCTCTCTTTTTTGCTCTCGCGTAAAGCCACGTGGTATTCTCTCTCTCGGAGATCTCGCTCGCGCGCGCGCCCCACAGCAGCACACACAGTTTTAGTACTGAATCGAACTTTTTCGCGATGCGATCTGTTTTCGCGCAATAATAAACAAACAAACGCGCGGCGCGGACGACGTTTACTGTAATAGCAGAACAACACAGGTAATTAGTGCGTGGCTTTGCCTCTTTAAATTGGCCGCTCAAGGCTCTCGTGCGACGTCCGCGTGCAATGCAGCTGCTGCAGCAGCGCGTGTATCTGTCTTTGTCTATTATTAACGCTGCGCGTCACCTTGCACTTATTAAACGGCGCGCGAAATGCTGCTAAATAATTGAGATTTTTTTTATCTCTCTTTCTCTCCGATAAAGTAATGTCTTAATTTTCCAACGTACCTAGGTTTAATATACACATCTATCGCGATCGATATTGGCCTCTTGACTCTTTTGAGAGTATCGCACGGCAAGAGAGAGCGAATAAAAGAGTCCTTCGCGTGAAAGGCTTTCTTCTTCCTTGCTCGGCGCTCGCACATAGGCAGCAGCACGCCTCCTTCTCCTTCTCCTATATACCGCGAATGTATATATATATATAACGTTAGGTTAGGTCTCGCACTTTTTTTTCTCTCTGTCGTTCGCGGCATCCACGCGCAACAGTATAATACGGGATCTAACCTTGTGCCTTGCTCTGACTCTTGTGCGCGAGGAAGATGGACGCTGCTGCGCGCTAGGAGTTTTCAGTCATTAAAGTCAGTGTGTATATTGCGTGCGTGCTGCTGCGTGGCTTTTATACGTTCGGATTGATCTAACCTCCAAATTTGCGACCGTGCTCTCGTCCATTTATTGTTTATTGTATAACAACATTATAGCCGCGTTGTCTGTCGCGAGACGCAAACATCATCTATATAAGTAGAGCGAAAGAGAGAGAGACGAGACGAGCCATCGCCGACGCAAGTGTGGAAGTGGATTGGAATTCGTGCGGAGTATATTATTTGTTCTCGCATCCCGAGAGAGAAAGGCACAAAAGATAACAACTGTGACGTACTTGAACTTTAGTCAAAGTCTCGACTATGATAACGAACGGCAGGTACATGTGTATATAATTTCTTTTTTCTTCAAACATCGTGAATGGCCAGTTTCTATTTCTTTCTTCCGCGTGTATCAATGCTTATACGTACTATACTTATCAGTAGAAAAAAAAACGAGCGAAGCTCTTATTTGTGGATCACAGATCGAAGATTAAGAGCCATCGGTAGCGTGGATTGATAATCATACGCAAGTCAGACACACGGGGGACAGAGATATTAGAAAGCAAGTATTACTTAGTCGGGAAGCTCGTGCAGCGAGCAGTTCAGTCTTTCGTCGAACGGCTGCTCGCCGACAACGGTTTTTTTTTTTCGTATATCATAAAGGGGGTGTGACATTGCATATAGCTGCCGCCGCTGAGAACGTGCCACGAGGTGAGAGATAAAGACTTGCGTTTAGTATGCAAATAGTTCGATATATACACTCGTGCCGTGCCAAGTGATTTAATTCAAAAATACTCGCGGTCTTCTTTACTTTTTTTTTTGCCTTGCAAAACGGTAGGCGTTGAGTTGACTTTGCATTATTCGGTCGACCGATGTATATATGAGAGCTTGATTGCTCTAACCGATGCTAATGTATTGTACTTTACATGCAAATTCAGAGCATCTTTATTCTGTAATAATACGCGTGTATATAACCGAATAACGGTTTGAATTGGCTGTGCGGTTTTTTTTTCACCTATACATGTGGTTTCGGGGAGAATTTCTTTTTTTTTTTCCTTTTATCTCTAATATTTGACGACTTCGCGTTTGTATTTACCTAACATATAGCTGGTGAAGAAGGGAAGACTTTTTTTTTTTTAGAACAGCGCCAATCTTATCTTCGCGACGTTGCATTTTTTTCCATTATAAAGCGAATTCATTACTGAGCTTTGGGTCGAATAAGGTGTCTATAATTATTTCCGAAACATCTTTTCATTTGGTATATGGCTTTTCGCTCGTTGTACACGACAAATAAAGTAGTACAAATACGACGAGTTGAATGATTGATTTCATATGCAAACAAGGCTCATATACATATACACACTTTACTTGGTTCATTTGCATCGTTTGATTTGAATACATATACTGCCTTCGCGTCTCTTTCAAAGTATCGATCAATTTAGAAAAAAGAAAAATATTTTTTTTTACTGCTTGTACGTTAAGTGGATGAAAAAATAACTTGGCAATTCGAAGATTACGTAACGACGATCGCTCTCGTCCGAATTCTCAAGGCTCTCCCCTAATCCTTTGTTGACCGATAATTTCACACGAAATGAAATTCTCGATATCACCTACCATATATTAATATATAAAGTGTCTCTTTCGCGATAACGAATGCACTTTAATTAAAAATCAATGAACGGTTTCCAAATAGAACCAAAAAAAAAACACATTCTTCATCAAAAACTTTTTTCATTACAGTACAATCTAGCCGAGAAAAACACGAGTGAGAAAAGAATTTCGAAAAGAGATTTTCAAAAAAAAAAGTTAATCACAACACAACAAACGAACAAAAAAAAATATCCAGCAATCATGATTGTCGATGACAAACAGTGAGTTGTTGCCCTATGATACATAAAGTGAACGATGTTGTTGTTGCATGACATGTATTTTATTATAAAAGATGCATGCCACGAGCTACTTCGCGGTCTCTCTGCACGATATGTATAGAGCACCTTGCAAATGTTGTAATTTTCTTATGCATTGCTTCTATAAATGCTGCACTCTCTTCTTTCAAAGTCTCATTAGCTAATTTTACTTTTCTCGTATAATTTCTTGTTTGTTTTCTTCTTTCTTTCTTTCTTTCACATTCTCTCTATCTAATAATTGTAGCTTGCTCCAAAGTAGCGTTGCATTTGTAATTACACGAATCACATCAAATCTGTTTTTTTTTCCAATTAAAACAACGAAACAATCCAACTTTGTATACAACCCAGATATTTTCACTCGAAGGTCGGTGTGTATACGAGCGATGACATACACAACTTGTATATACAATTAGACCGCGTTCTATTTTTAATTGCGAAAAAAAAAGTGCACCTTGAAAATTCACGAGCGAAATTTGATCAGCAAACTTCCATTCAATTATGTCGCGCGTATCGGAAAAAACGCGAGAAGAGAAAGTATAAAGTGGACTGTAAAACTCGTCGAGTCACCGTATAAAGTCCAAAGATGAATCACAACACGTCACCGCGTTATGCACTATTATTCGGTGATAAAAAGTCATAATCGTCAGAGGAAAAAAAAACATACGAGTGAATCACATGTTAAAGCTCAAAAGTTGCAATTGCTTAATAATTATTCAAAGCTCGACGATCGATAATTAATCCTCCCTCTTGTCTCGGTACATGAAGTTCTCATCCGATTACAAGCGTGTCTTACGAAGTGCGAAACACTTTAAGCGCCACAACAAGCGACCAAGAGGCAGATCAATGTACTTGCATTCTCTTCTTCTTCTTTTTAATCTTCTTTTTCTCTATGTCTTCGTGCTCCGTTTCGTTCGTTCCGTGCGGCGCGTGCATGCGAGGTTTCATTGAGGAAGCAGCCAGTTTTGGTCATTCATAAAAACTTCCCGTTCTTAAGTGTCCCCAATGGAGAATTTAGACTTCGATAAACACGCGCTCGTGGACATTGTCAATCTTGACTTTATTCTTCGACAACGTTAAATATAAAAAAAAAACAATAAACGGAGTTCTTTTTATTTCTAAACGAGCAGCAAAAAAAAGGCTCGATCTCCGCGCGAAAAAGATGAATTTTCACAATGAAGGTGATACAATTATCAAAATAATAAAAATAGACGTCGTGAATTATTATCACAAGGGGAAACCCAAAGTCCACGGCGTATATACTCTCATTAAGCGACGTCTCGTCGGGCGCTGATAAAATTTTCACAAAGGAATATAGCTTCGTGTCTATATAACGAGAATCGCGCGTTCATAGTCCATTCGCGATGGAATACTACTCGAATAAGATGGACGTCTTGCAATATACAAACGTTTCGCTTTTTTTTTTTTTCTTCCCTCCTTCGCAAAACAACAAAAGCTTTTGCTGATATCTGTTACGTAAAAAGAAGAAGAAGAAGAAGCTGCTGCTTCATCGCGCGACAGTTCAAATTTCACGTGCGGGTTACGTAACGGTCCCGATAAGCTAAAACGCGACTCAAACACTCGTGTGTCCCAAAAATAATCTTGTCGCTCCGCGTGCGCTCTTCTTTTCCATTGACTACTATTAACACACACAAGCGCGCAGATACCGAATTTATCATTTACAAAAAAAAAGCGGCAAGTGTCATGCGCTCGTTGCATGTCATTATCGCTCTTCTGCTATGAGGTGTATAATTATATATAAGCAAGGCCACAAATCGCCGAGTACATTATATATTTATCTCGCGAAAATAAAATGAACTTTAGACGCTCTCGCGGGTACACTTGAACAATTAATAATCTGCTTATATACATTACGTGCGTAAAATTGTTATTATTTTAATTTTATCAATCGAGAGAATCAATTAGCACCAGTCAATATAGGGAGTCGGAGATTATCAAACTTGTGGGCAACGTATAAACGACAAACTGCGCGCGGACGTTGTATCTGCGTGATTTTTTGTATTGATATTAATTGATTGATTCGTCAGTGCGTTCACATTGGCAAGCGTTTCATCTTTTCGATTTATTTGAGCGCACGTGTGGAAAAATATAAATTGTTAGTGGGATTGTGATTATTTCCGTAGATTTTAAAAATATATGTATTATAGCATGTATTTTATTAATATATATCTATCTATTCTTTGACTTTATTCGAATGCTTTACGCTAGATCTGTATAAATATCTATTATTAATAGTTTAACGAAGCTTGCAAGCATGTGATGTTATAATACGACACTTTACAATAGATTTTTATCCATATCAATATTTATCATCAAGATTGGCATACTATCTACGCTGTAAATATTCGACGATAAGCCGCAAGCTCGTGCAAAGTATATAACTTGGCAATGATAGCGAAGTCAGCTCTCGAGATATATATATCAGATCACAATTCGTGTAATTAAGAAAATAACTCTCGTATTATTCCCAGAGAGAGAGAGAGAGAAGTGACCTGACCTTTTTTTCGTGCTCAAAGCTGACTTGGCAAGCATCGCCGACGACTTTTTTTCTTCTCTTGCTCTTCTTCAACTTCCAACATAGCTATATATATATATATATATACGAAATTAAAACGCTAGAGATGATGGAGGCGTTTTAAAGTGCAGCCAAAATAATACTTGAAAAACAAATTTTTTACAGAGAGATGGATAGCGTGTGGATAACAGGTGCAGTGGGCGCGATCAAGGCGTTATCCTACGTCTACGATCTGATCACTTTCCCGGTCTACCTGCTGCTTCAACGTCCCTGGGAGAAACGCAAAGCGTCGCGTCGTATCAAAGCTCGACCGGTCAGCAAAGACGACCACTCGATCGTCTACAGAAATGTCGATCCGATTGGTCAGATGCACGCCACCCTCGTGCGACAAAATATCGGTACTCTGGAGGCGATGCTCAAGTGGGTTGCCAGTGTTCACGGTGGCAAAAGATGCCTCGGCACCAGACAAATTTTAGCCGAGGAGGATGAGTTGCAGCCGAATGGTCGGGTTTTCAAGAAGGTGAGTGTCGTAACCTGTTGTTTTTTGTTTTTTTTTTTCGTTTCTTTTCGCCCGCGGCAATGAAGTATACTTGATTCATTGCTGTTTGAGATAGAGAGAGAGAATAAAAAATTGTGGCTTCGAGTGACTTGCAGATTTTTTAATGGAGATATACTGGAAGAGTTGATGAGAAAAAAAATCGTTTTCTTATTAAAGCGCTATACTAGCCTGTCATTTTGTAGTAATCGATGTGAATAACTTGATAGGTTTTTTCCTTGACTTTTATTTTGCATAGCTATTAAAGAGTTTTTTTCTTACTATAAGGCAGTATTTTTAAACAAAGTTTTATGAAGTTCTTCACCAACAGTCAGTTTTTCAAAAATTCATTTTCACGTTTGAACAGCGAGTGTATAGCTTGATGAGCGCAATCATGAGGTAATCGAGCAACGCTCAGTACTCTTCTATTTAACATTGCCGCTCCTTCGATTCACTGGCCACTTTCGTTCCAGTTTTTAACAAATTTTATTACTATTTAGAGTCGTCACAACAAGTTTCGTTGAAAACTGTCTTTGCTTTCCGAAATTACGAGTCGGCAAAGTCACTCAGTCACGGTTCTCGCGCATAGCTTCAACTTCATCAAAGTTTCATAGCAAAACTAATCGAAATGTTTCTTCGTTTACAGTACAAAATGGGCGAGTACAGGTGGAAGAGTTTCACCGAAGTGGAGAATTTAGCAGCGAATTTCAGTCGTGGCTTGAAGGAACTGGGCCTGACGACGCACAAAAACATCGTTCTGTTCGCCGAGACACGCGAGGAATGGATGATCGCCGCGCACGCGTGTTTCAAGCAAAATCTCACGATCGTCACGATCTACGCGACTCTGGGCGACGATGCCATTGCCCACGGTATCAACGAGACGGAAGTCGACACCGTGATCACCAGCCACGAGCTGCTGCCGAAATTCAAAAAACTGTTGCCCAAAGTACCCGAAGTCAAGCACATCATCTACATGGAGGATCAGCTCAAGCAAGCTGATACCAATGGCTACAAGGTATAGTCGTCATTTGAATTTTACGCGAGGGTATGAATAATTTCGGAATGTTAATAATTTCGGAATTTTTCAGGAGGGCGTTCGTATTATTCCGTTCCAAGAGGTGATCAAAGTCGGAGGTACGTCGAATGTCGCGGCAGTACCACCAAAGACCGACGATACGGCTATCATTATGTACACTTCTGGCTCGACTGGCGTGCCCAAAGGTGTCATTCTGTCGCACAAGAACGTCATCGCCACCTTGAAAGCTTTCTGCGATAGCGTGATCATCAACGACGACGATGTATTCATGGGTTTCTTGCCCCTCGCTCACGTCTTCGAATTGCTGTCCGAGAGTGTTTGTCTGCTGAACGGTGTGCCCATTGGATACAGTTCGCCGTTGACGATGATCGACTCCAGCAGCAAAATTCAGAAGGGTTGCAAAGGCGATGCGAGTGTCTTGCATCCTACTTGCTTGACCGCTGTACCGGTGAGTTTCTTTTACTATTCGATTGCGTTCCGACGATTTTATCAGGGTTACTCATTTGTGCTTTACGTTTACAGCTTATTCTCGATCGAATCTCAAAGGGTATCAACGAGAAAGTCAAGAGATCGGGTCCATTCAGACAGGCGATCTTCAATTTCGCCTACCAGTACAAACTGAAATGGACCAGACGTGGCTACGACACGCCGATCTTCGACAAAACTATTTTCGCCGCGGCGAAGCAGGTTCTCGGCGGTCGCGTGAGAATGATCCTCACCGGAGGTGCTCCTCTCAGCCCGGACACGCATATGCAGGTCAAACTGTGCCTGTGCGTCTCTGTGATTCAAGGTTACGGATTGACTGAAACATGTTCCTGCGCTACTGTAATGGATGGTAAATATCCGCTTAGAAAATTATCCATGTGCTGCGTGTTTCTTTTTATTTATCAATTAAACGTTTATTTTAGCTTATGACAGGAGTACTGGAAGAGTTGGTGCTCCAACTACTGTCTGCGACATCGCATTGGAAAATTGGGAAGAAGCTGGTTACAGAGTCACTGATAAGCCGAATCCACGTGGCGAAATTATCATCGGCGGTGACAATATTTCGGAAGGCTATTACAAACTTCCTGACAAGTCGAAAGAAGATTTCTTAACCAAGGACGGCAAGAAGTGGTTCAGAACTGGTGACATTGGCGAGTTTCATCCTGATGGAGCCATCAAGATTATTGGTAAGTAATGCGCTTTGTTTTCTATTCTAATTTATGAATATCCTTGATGATTGACACTCAAAATGAATCTTTTTTTTACAGACAGGAAGAAGGATTTGGTAAAACTCCAGTTTGGCGAGTACGTATCGCTCGGAAAGGTGGAATCCGAATTGAAGACGTGTCCGCTTGTAGAAAATATTTGTGTTTACGGCGATGCTACCAAGAACTTTACAGTAGCTTTAATCGTACCAAACCATCATCATCTAGAAGAAATTGCCGCGAGTCGTGGAATTACAACCACTTCGTTCGAAGAGTTGTGCAATAATACTGAAGTGGAAAAGGCAGTGTTGCAAGCTCTCGTTGAACACTCGAAAAAATGTAAGAATTTCAACTTGATTTCAATTCAATTCAATATTTTAGCGAACGAGCAATCGATGAATTCACGCTGTAATTGTTGTACTTTTCAGGCAATTTACAGAAGTTCGAAATACCAGGGGCTGTGAAACTAGTGACGGAGACGTGGTCGCCGGATATGGGTCTCGTGACTGCTGCATTTAAACTGAAGAGGAAAGAAGTTCAGGAGCGTTACAAGCATGAAATCAGTCGTATGTACGCTTCGTGATGCCGCGCGGAGAAACATACGAAGAAAAGTGCGTAACATAAATGAGCGAGATTCGTCTGATTGTAGCGTCAATCAAGCTTATTTTACGATAAGAGGAGACCTCGTATAGGTGGATCATCGTGAACGTCACGAAAGCGCAAAAACTGGGATATTTACGCACAAGTGAAGAATGGGCTTTCACGATTGTCAGTCTACAACTGTTTGAATTGAGACTGTCAAAGGTTGAAAATAAGGAAAATCAATAAGCAGCTTCCTCATATTCAAGGAGCCGATTCTTCTTGAAAGTAATTGTGCTCTGTTAAAATTAAAATTTTTTACACCAAATAATATATAAATGTATTGCATACCTCGTTTCCCTATATCATGTTTGGGAAGCGAGGTATGATTATTTTCGATGGAATCTTAGCATTACAATGTGTGAATATCGCGTAACAAAGAAGCAAATTACAGAATACTTAATTTGTATTATATATAAAAGTATATGTATTAGATTAGTATGCGCATGTTACATGCATCGTCAATCATCACAAAACGACCATTTTATTACTTTTTTTGAATCCAAAATATTCGATTATTTCTCCGTCATCTTGGAATCGATTTGAGTTCAAAATTTTTAAATAAAGGTCTTTTGTTAATCATCAAACCGGAAAAAGCACACAAAAAATGAAAACAAAAATATGATGGATAAAAGTGATTGTATGCATAATGAACAAAATTTATCTTGTTAAAACCTATGTATGTAATGTACAATTAATGTGAGCAACTATTTTTATTGTTGCAGCATGATGTATAGATTAAAATGACTGTGTCATTTTAGTTTTTAGATTTTTAAATTTTAAATAATTTGGAGTGTAAGGGTTTGAAATAAAAATCGCGCACATATGTACGAGTAATATAAAGTGTCGAGAAACTTTTCTTGAAAAAGTATGACTGTGTAGCTGTAAATTATAAATTGCTTTTATTTTAGAAACCGTTGAATTTTTTAATTATAACTAAATATTTTGAATGAAATGTTACAGATTTATAAAATGGCCTACTATTGTGAACGGGAATGATTGTTTATGTGGAATACTTGAAATAAACTTTGTGAAAATAAACGAGAGTTCTTTAATTGC
The DNA here is from genome assembly GCA_035047105.1 of Galeopsomyia nigrocyanea. Taxonomy (NCBI): domain Eukaryota; kingdom Metazoa; phylum Arthropoda; class Insecta; order Hymenoptera; family Eulophidae; genus Galeopsomyia; species Galeopsomyia nigrocyanea. The sequence goes on along the minus strand of JAWWMK010000032.1, from coordinate 5,407,016 downwards.
GTTTTTAAAACATTAAAACAATAATATTCTCACCACATTTTAAGGTGCCGATTTTAGTAAATGAGCCATTTATAATTTAATTTATGAAAAAAAAAATTATCTATAAACAGTTACAAAAATTCGGTTTTACAGGTAACATTTTGCTAAATTTAAAATTTAATGTTTGAAGTGAAATGTGAGACGAAATATATAAATTTTTTGGTAATACAGTGTTGAAATTGAATAACAGTACTCTTTGTATTTTGAAATCTGTTTTTATTTTATTGAAAAAAAAAGTTCTTTATTATCCCTTCATACGTTTTTCGTAAAGTATAATTCTATAGAAAAACTTCGGCTAATGCATACAATTTTCAAATTCAATTAAAATTTGCAATTCATTTTGATAGCAAGAATTTCAATTTTGATGAACATAGCAGTGTTTATTTCATCTTAATTAATATTCAATCATATTTACATGACTCCAATAACAATACTCTACACACCATGTTATAAAATAATTAACGAACTGGTACCCACTCCCAGAACACATCATTGTATGTTTCTTTTTCTGAAAAAGAAAAGAAATGTATCTATAAATTGTTCCCTGATCAAGTCAATAATAAATTTAAACATCTTATCAATACTCACTGGGTTCCGGGAAGTCTTCTGGGTGTAACTTGATGTAATGCCGCAAAACTGCATCTCTTTCAGCTTCTCTGTGCCACTCAGCATCTTCCATAACTTTTGCACTCACAAGTCCTACTGCCAAAGCAATCGCATATCTGCGTATACCTGCAAAATTTTATTATATCAAAACATTGATGTTATAAGGTCTAGTAGTATTGTTTTAATTATATATAATTATTTATTTCAATTATCAATAGGGCCAACTTCTTTTGTTTTAACAACAAACCAGAAGCTCAGGAATATAAAAGCAACAAATTTCAAACATCCAATAGTTATGGTATAATATAACACAGTTATAATATAATGATAATTCAAAACATCAATACATTATCAATTATAAAAATCATCCCCCCTACTGTATATTTTTGTTCCCATGTGTGCCATTGCATAACCAAAGATTTGAGTGAGAGGGTGCGCATCAAATGTCAATAACTGATACAAACCAACAAAATTATTATCGATTTTTATTCAATGTGTGGATGATAATGATGTAAGTATTATTGATAAACATGCTATTGCTAGTATTATTGACAAAACTTACCCGAATAAAATGGTCTTCTCTGCATCCAATTGACATAGGCCGTGCCACCCACAGTTGTAAATGGTAAAACGATCCAATGGAACCATTTCGCGATAAAATTCGGCTGGTAATTTGGATCAGGTGTAAGGAGATCCAGAGCCCATTTAATGTCAGTGTTTCCTGAATCCGTACTCATTTTTAATGAAAAATTAATCTAAACGATACTGCCGCTGCTAGCTGCGAGTATCTGCTACTTTGGTGTACTCTGGCTCCTCATTCCTCAACCAGAGAAGTACTATAGATGATGTAGATAGGAAGCCATACTGGCATACTCATAGTAAGTCGGTGGTCGGTACTAGAGAGTGTTTAGTTAGCGATGATTACAATTTTGTTCAAACGAATACATAACATTGAATTGATTAAGATAAAATATTTATAGTTTCTTAAATAAAAAAATTAATTTTTAGATACAAGTTTCTAAATGAATAAGAAGCACATTTTTAACTTATATTCATATTAATTTATTCAACTTATGGAATGGGGTTTTACTATAAAAATACATTTACAAAAAATATATATATATTCATTAATGATGAATACTGAGGGCATCACTCTGTACTTCATGACTCAATTGAGTTTGTAAATTAGAAAGTTTGTTTTTCAATGCTGCAACTCCCATTAAAACAATATTTTCTGGCTTCAATGCTCCACTACTTTCAACATTATAAAAATATTTGTTTGGCTTAGCTTCCCAATTGAAAGGAGCTTCATCTGAAAAATATTTTAAGAATTAAATTCCGTTATAAACTTTTATAAATATGTAACTTCGTAGATTCCGTAGCTTACATTGATCTTCTTCTAGTTCAGAATATTCTGACTTTGGCCATTCATCGGGTTTAGGATACAAAGTGTGCCGCATCGAATTGTCTGGATCATACTCAAAACAAACTCCTGCAGTTGGATTCCATTTAGCGTGTTCTTTACCAAAACCTTTCTTAGCATAAGCTCTGAGTTTCAACTCTTGGCCTTTACGCAACTTTACAATAAGTATCTCTGAAATTAAAAATGAAATATTAGTATTTAATTAAGCAATCAACAAATCCAACTGTGTGTGAAAAAATAAACCTACCATCTGTTTCTTCATATTCATTTGTGTCTTCTCGATGCTTTGAAGTAACTGGAACCACTCTGTGATCACTAGATTTCAAATCTGCTGTTGTCACATGCCTAGTTTTCTCATCTGCACATTTCACATCCAAAGTAAATTCAACGCAACACTCTGGACAGAAGTCCATACACTGACAGTCTCTTGTATATTGGATCCGATCTACAACCTGGATATACGTAGAATATACAAATTAATTTGTAAATCTATTACAAGTGATAAATAATAAAACGAAAATACACACCTCATCACTTATTAATGGGACCATTCCAATTCTGTGAGCTAAAAATTCATCGCTCAATACTGTAGAATTAGCTTCTATTTGCACCCAATCGATAGCCATTGTTGGAGTTTCAGCGATAAATACTCTTCTCAAGCTGTTGGCCACACTATATAAAAAATAAATAATTATTTTAACGCAAAAAATTACGTTTTTTTTTTACCAAACAATTTGTACAAATAGGTTACCTCAGCTCGGTGTCTTCGACTTGGAACTTGATGTTTTCATCTGTGAGTTCCGAAATGTGCACCGTAGGTTGATTAGCGTACGGCATTTTGTCTCTTGTTGATTAAAACAATCAGTGCAACAAATAAATTAGAATAAATAAAGAGCCGACTAAGCCGCTACGTTGACGCGCGATCAGTTCGTGCAACGAATATAGACGCTTATAGAAGGCCAGGCCCGTGTATAAGCCTGGGCAGTTCAGGAAAATCTGTTAGATGGCG
>JAWWMK010000032.1:5362554-5385448 GCA_035047105.1 Galeopsomyia nigrocyanea | reverse complement strand
TGGTCGTCGGAATTTATGCCCATGATACGAATTCCGACGATCAAGCTCGACTATTTTAATTGAACCATTTTGGAGACGCAGTAAAAAAGCGGCCCGGTCCAGGGTAAATATTGGAGATGCCGAATGATAATGGAGAGTATTATTCCCGTTATGTACAATTATTAGCAATGTAACTTTTCTTCATTATGTATGTGTAACTATCAATCGACATTGTACTACTCTCTTTTTAATACAAAAAATTCTTTGCTGCGCGTGTGTATGAAAAAAAAAAATTGAGTCATGATTATGGGATAATATATGCCTGAGGCGGGCGCGACACCGAGGACAAAAGGAATGTTTACATCCGAATCGCACTTATCACATATATAGGCGTATACTTAGATCGGTTGGGTACAAAATACTTTCGTTTTGATTACTGATATTTATATATATTCGTCCGTGTATGTTTGTTTGTTTCTTTTGTTAAAAGACTACGTTACTATATATATACGCGCTAAGATCGTAAATACTTAATGGCAGGATAGAAAAAGTGTGCATCCTCGTTTACAAAAAGATGGGCGAATCTCTCTCTCGCACTCGCACATACTACTTTTTTATACACTTTCACTCTTTCGTCTCTCACGCGCAACCTATCTAGATATATCGGACGTATGTATAAACCATTTTGCTCTCCGGAGATGAGCTCGCTAAAGAGGAAAAAAAAAGTTCAAAATGAATACTCTCGGGCGTTCAGTGTCGGCCTTTTTTCGAGCGTTTTCGCTTCTTCTTTTTATTATTGCTGCCGCTCGATGCCGTCGACGAGCCATTGTTAGCCGTATCGTCGTCGTTGTTCTCGGTCACACCGTCTTCGGCTGTCGTCGATTCTTGTGGACTGCTAACACCGTCAAAACCACTTTCGCTTTTTTCCACGGTTGGCGTTTCCACGGCCGAACTTGTCTGCTCTTCGCTCTCGCTGTCGCTTAGTCCGGTGCCCGTTATGCTGCCCGTCAGCTCTTCCTCCGGATTGCTCAGCTCCAAGGATATGATTTTTTCACGTAGCATCTCGACCTGCATTCAATGTCGAAAGTTAGTTTAAAATTGTACAGAGAATTTTGCACGAAAAACATCTACATTGCACGAAGGGCTTTATGAATTTTAGAAAATTTGATGTGCTTCAAAATACTTTTTCAAATCGGTACAAAACTGTTCAAACGAAATTTCTGCAGATGAACGTAAGTTCGGTACTCGAGATATAAAATCACTCAAACTTTTACATTCATCTTTGAAAAATAAATTACAAATTGCAAATAAATTTTGTAATACCAACTCATAAGGTGTACAACAGGGTGGTAGGGAAATTACTGGTGAAAAAAAAAACAGAAGATATGGTAAAAGCTACGAGACAACATTGAAAAAACACTGAAAAAAATGTATTGTCAACGTGTATACCATTGATGATAGTTAAGAGTAATAGAAGAAGTTATCAGTATTTGCGAGACATTCCGGTATTAGTGCAGCTTGCACAGTGGGTGAGAATTTTGCAAGCTTGAAACAGAGAATTCATCATTGTTAAATATCAGCAGCCAGAAACACCGTACAATTCACCGTTGTTAAGTAGTGTTAGAACTGTTCAGATTGACACATGCTCGGCATGCTGAGAGCGATTTGTCTCAATTATTTTTTTTTGCTTCTCTTCTGCCAATAAAACGGTGACGGGCATTGTGTTGCGTGAGCGCGTGACTATTCTCGGGCATACAATTTTAAAACACGTAATCATACGTTGTAGCGATTATTTACAGACAATTTTTCATCAGATAGTGAGGCATTCTAAAGGTGCAAATGTATATGTGCGAATCAAGGAAAAACGAAGCTTGTTCAATTTTTTTTACGTAATGATGCAGGTGACGCTTAGATCGCGTTCAAACACAAGCGGACAATCAAAGTAAAAAAAAAATTCTCGTACACAATTCACTGGCAAATCCACAAACTACTATCAAATAGCAACCAGAATTCTTATAATATGGATTTGCCAATGAAAATGTATAATACAGGTGCGATGGTGATTGACAGGTCCACAGCTGAGTTATCATCACCTCGCGTTCGATCAGCTTCTCGACGTACTCGACAGTACGAACGCGCCGTTCGCCGGTCGCCTCGTCAATGTATTCCTCGGTGCGCCGTGTCACCTTCTCGTCGACGACTTTTTCGGACTCGCGCACAGCCTTCGCTGGGCCCATTGTGCTGCGCACGGCGAGCTTTGGAAAATCCGCGCTCGACGGCCGAAGCATGCCGAACTGAACGAACACCGCATCACACAACAATTGGTTATTTCATTTTTAGTATTTGTTTGATTGTCTACATTTATGCATTATGGACAAAGTGACAACTGTGTGTTGAATGGTTTAACAATCATTCGTCGGAGTTAATTTCAAGTTAGATGAGACAAAGTAACAAGATTGTTTTTAGTACCGGCGCTATGATAAAGTTAACGTCAACTCGATGACCGTTTACTTGTTAATTGCAGTACTAAAGGGCGGGAGAACATGTCATTGTTTGAGATTAAGTGTGTTTGTGTGGCGAAGACGATGAATTCAATTTACCTCTGTTATTTTTTCAATTTCCGGCGCAGGCTCGTGACTGTCTACGTTGTCTGTTGGGGGAGGTGGTGGAGGAACGTCAGGTCTGACCGACGTGTCCATCATTTCGCTCATCTTTTTTATTACTAGCTGCGCTTGTAGAGCATCCTGGAATAAAATGAAATCGTTTAATTTCGTACGCTTATTTCAGATGGTTATTCATTAAATTAAGTCGAGACGCACTTGTTCTAAGGATTTAAGTCGAGCTTGTCTCCAAGCTGCCCTTTTCTCTGCCCTCAGTGCTCTCTGTTCGGCAGGTGTCAAATGGCTTTCCTCATCTTCATCGGAAAGCAAACCCTGCAATCGTACAAACAAGCAATTAATAACCGAACTACATTCGCAATATCAACATTACAATTGAATAAATTACCTCTTGAATCATCCGCTCCTTCAGTCGCTTTTCGGCTTTCGCTGTTCTTACCACGCTGGGTACATTTTGAAGGACGGGTATTCCAGTTCGCGAACTCAGTCGACTACTACAAAGCCAAAAATTTCCACATTATAATCAAATTCAAGTCCAAGATAAAACCACAAAAACTTACTTTGGTCTCCTGCTGTCTTGATCTTCGACAGGATCGTCGTCATCTAATCCCTCGTTATCGTCAATTTGTCCCCAGGATTTCAGTTCGTCTTTCATCATACTGATCTTCTTCTCCTCCTCTTGCTTCAGCTTCTCAATTTCGTCTTGACTCAAGAAACTGAAGACTTTTTCTAGACAAATCAAATGTCAATTAGTTATCTTATCGAATCTTTGTCGCAACAATTATCCAAACATAAATTTACCTGGTTTTGGCGATGGTTTCAAGTGCTCCTCCATGGCATTCTCAAACAGCCGCTTTCTATCGCTAACCGACATTTTTTGCGGCACTGGCGTTGGCGACGGTGTCGACGGTGGCTATTCACAAAATAAACCATTAAAACGTACAATTCCAACTCGGAAAGAGAGAAACGACAAAATCATAATAATAATTAGTGCGATCAATCGTAAGTACTGCATATAGATAATTAGTGCGAAAATAATCAAAATTGAAAAATAATAAGAAAGAAAAAAGTAAGTATGTAAGTACTAAATCAAAAATACGTGTTAGTTTTCAATAATCTACGATAGTCAAAGTGCTAAGATTGATAAGATAAGTTAGATATATACCGGCCAATCCACACCAAAAAAAGTGAACCTTATCCACCCACCAAAGTGCACAAACAAAGATGAGAAAAAGAAAAAGAAAAAAAGAAAGAAAATATTGGTGGATGGGCCGGCAGATGATTATTGCTGGCATGCTGACAACCCACCTCGCGCTCGACAGTGCGTGCGAACTGTCGGTAAATAGTCGGGGCGATGGCGTTATCGGGTAGACCCTCACCGGGGCCATGCACCTCGCCCACGATAGTCATGGAGTCGGGGCTGGTCAGTGGTGTCGGGGGTAGCTTGAAGCGCGGCGACGACGACGACGACGATGGGGGAGTAATCGGTGACACTCTGTAGCCTTGAGGCTGTGAGTGCGCGCCGAAGAAACTACTGCCCGACAATCGTGACGAGGATATCGGTGGCGAGGGATGAGCGACCGACACGTCGCCGGTGCTTACGGATTTGTGACGTTGATGATGGGGCGACGGCAACGAGGCGAAAGTTATGCTGCGCTTCTTCTTTGGAGATGCGGTTGGTAAGGTTTGCGAGGCCATCGAATAAGTCTCCGGATACTGCAGTTGCTGCTGATTGCTAAGTGTCTTCTGTGCAGGCAGTGACGGATAGGTGAAGATCATCGACGACGATTGCGGCTGTGGCGATGGACTGTCGACCGATGTGCCCGAGATGTCGTCTTTTACGCCCAGTGTCGGTGTTGTTGTTGTCGTGCTCGACGGCTGCGGTGGACATGTTTCACACATACGCAGGTGGGTTGGCAATAGAGGTGGATATAATTGATTTTTTTTTGCTGTTTTCTTTTTTTTTTGCGTGGTGTGATTCGTGAGATTGAGATGTGTTTGTGTGTGAGGGCGAGTGGATGGTTTGATTAAGCGAGGTCGAGTTTATTACTCTGGTTGTTTGTTGTTTTTCATCAACTATCATAAGCGTTTTCTATATGACTAATTATATATGGAAAACTGTACTTTTCTAAACTAAAATAAAGAAATAAGCTTCACAAAGAGAACTAAAATTTCTTTTTCGTAATAAAAATAAAACGATAATAACGAATAATAAGTATTAGGGTGCGCAACACAACTGATGCTCTAATTTATTTGAAAATCAGATATTTTTGTTTTATTTGTCAACGCTACAATCCATACAAAATCTACACGAGAGTTGCCAACGAGAAGTTTTTTTATGATTGAATTTGCATTTTTTTTGCTTCTTCTTACAATAATAATCTTATTTAGTATATAACTGTTTTTTAGCTTTTTTTTCGGTGTGTGCTATACGATGCTTTTTTTTATTATTTTTTATTGCCCAGAAATGAAAACGCGCGTATAGGACTGTACGCGCGTTACCGTAGTTTCTTTGCTTCGCATTGTTCATTTTTTTTTATGTTTTGTACCCTCTACGTGTTTAAATGCCACTGCGTGAGATTGCGATACGAGTCCTTCATTTGTCACTCTTATTAAGCGTTTGTCGCACTTGTATATGTATTATATACTTGAACTCGTCGAACGAGAAGTCGATCACAAGGAACCCTTATAGAATTATGTATTTATATTATATGTATGTATATTTTTCTTGTTTTTTTTTGCTTGTTTTTCTTTGCGATGCGTATACACTAAAGGCGTGCACACGCTCCGACACAACAAATGAGACGAAAGTGAAAATAAAAATAAAACGCGTATATGATGATTATGAACAACGGCGTTATTCTTTTTTTGATCGTCTGTTTGCGTCACAATAAGTAATACTTTTTTTTTAGATTTCTTATGGGAAAATTATTTATATATACCCTCTAAGGGATAAAATAAACGACGATATGCAAAATCTCACTTGGGATCGAGGTCAACTGAATTTGTATTTATATATAAGCTATTGCACGTTTTTTTCAAATTATCAAGATTACGCAACGAAAAAAAAGGTTTATCTATTGATATATGTTTTTTTCATTTCATCTTGATAATCTGTATTTTTGTAATAATATATAAACATCTGGTCCGTTAGAATTGATGTTAACATGTATATACGCATATATATAACATTTATAGAAAATTTATAGGTAATAATATACAGTATACATCGATTTTTTTTTAGTTATTCTTTTAAAATCATTTTCTCTCATCGATCAATGATATGAGTATTAACCTTCAACAGAGAACGTCATTAGAGTCCTTGCAGTTTTCAACAGTGAAAAAGAAAACAACATTTTTTTTCGAAGCGAAGAGCTTTAAAGCTTGCTTTTTTCAAAAGCAATGCTCGACGCCTTCAATTTTTTTTCTCTCTTTTGTTCAATCACTCGGTCATTATTATAGTAATAATTATTTTTTTTTTAATTGTATGCGCTTTAGCTCTTACAACCTATGTTTCTCGCGCGATTGAAACATTGCACACATTGGAAAGGTTTAAAATTAACGTCGTCGAAAAATACAGAAAGATCGTTATGTATGTATATATACCCAATTTAACTGCTAACGCGATCAGCGGGGTGAGATCGAGAAGTTTCTTTTTTTTTAATGCCTTTTCCGTCCTCGCCAGTAGTCGGCACAATTTGATAAAAAGCACTACATGCTTATACGTTTTCGACGCCGCGCGAACTCATCAGCAAATTGTGTGCTTACACCTCATTACGCCCATTCATACGATTATGTATTGTCACGCGAAACTTATCCAATATAATATAGCTTTTACACATGTGTGTGGACGCAATGGAAATAATTTCTTACAATTTATATAGTTATACACATTTCTTAAAATTTTTCATCGGGCATAATATATATATTAGTATAGATCAAAACACATGGTTATAAAAAGTCTCTTAATATCAATTGAACATTGAGCAAGTTTTTTTCCGATCAATAGTTTTTTTTTCTTTTTTTTTTCGAAAAAGGTAGAAGAAAATACACACTTAAAAATTTAGAGATATAGATTCGAGAGTAAAAAAGGTAAATTTTTTTTTAAAGCCATATTTTGACGATAATAAGGCAACGGTGAAAATTCGCTGACCCGTTGTCTTTTGCATGATTTTTTGTTTTAGTTTTTTTGTTGATTCGTCTTGCATTCGTGAAATAATGACTGACACAACAAACGGATCTTTCAACGACTTTTAGCCTAGTTTTTTTAAAAAACACTATGCCTATCACAGAATAATTCTTTTTGTTCAAATATTTTTTTGTTTGCTTATCCCGCGTTTCGCTCTTGCTTCCTTCAATGATTAAAGTCTTTACAAGCTTATGTAGGAAAAGGAACACAGTTACTTTCTATCGGTGAAATTAGAAAAATCATGCTTCGTTTTTTTTTTTTGATATCGGGAAAAATATTTTGATTTTTTGCAGACACATTACACATCGATCGAAACAGCAATATTTTTACAGACTTCCGTGAAGTAACTTTGTTCCTTTTTATGGAGGAAAAAAAATATATCATCACATCATCGGTGACACAAGTTGCGTGCCGGATCCCACGAGTCTTTGTTTTTTTTTATTCACAATGAAAAGCCAAAGGAGATCCGTCGACGGCTTTTAGCGTTAAAATTAACGATCATAAATGGCAGTATTTTGTTCAATTAACAAAGTGGAGAGTGACGACGATGAAAACGATACACAAGTCTTGGGTCTCGCAAATTGTCGTAGTGCGTCCACAGTCCATTATACTTTTGTAATAAATGTTTGTTATAGTTTGTTTTTTGTTTTGTTTGTTTATCGTACACGAAGTTCGTCACGGAGTAGGTGATTTCGAGCGGCTCACTTGTGTTAGAGAGCAGCCAAAGTAGCGTTATCGCCTTCCATCGTCTGTAAAACACGTTAGAAATGGCTCGTTTCGTTCGCTTCTGATCAACCGTTCAACAAATAAAAAAAAAAGGAAAACAATTTTTGTTTTCTTGTTCTCGTCGCATGCGTCCACTACAGATATAAACACTGACGTTTCATGCGCATGTATTGTTTACCACATAGAGAAAATCCAAAATAAAGAACATCAGAGTACACGGTAGCAGAAGATAGATGGTGTGTGAAGGCATCAGAGTAGGGGGTTGTAAGTTCAAAGATTTGCTCCTAATAGTCTTCCATTAATTCGTGTGATGGTTTTATAATACATGAGTATACCTAAATATCAAATCTGTTTTTTACGCGTTACAGTTGTTCAACCATTCGCTACATTAATTATAATATGGATAGTTTTTAAGTTCTTCTGCTTCCAAATAAATATTTAATTCAAATGGTTGTCACGTGTTAAATAAAAATTTGGAAGTATGTTTCATCAAGTGAAAAAAGGCACTGCGAAGTAGCTCTATATAGACACTAATGTAGCAAATGGATTCGTTGAAATAATACAATAAATAAAATCGCAGTTTCAAACATAGATCGATCATGCTATATAGAGAAACCTGTTTGTGTACGTTCACTCGTATATTTGCTCAAACCTCACTTGTTTGTACAGGTGGGTAACTTGACAGGTTTCACTATACGTATAAAATCGCATAACGAAACTTAAAGATACAACAGGTAATAACTTGAGTAACTTAAATTCTAGAAATACAACGATAAGTCTCTTTCGAAACAGGACAAAATTAGGTTTCAGATAATATAATTAGCTGACGAAGCTTCAATTCTACTTTGTTTAATAAATATTACCGAAATGTTACGATAAATAAGCTTCTACTATACGAATTCATTCAGAGTTAAGGGTATAATGATAATAAACCAATAACCATCAATTTGTTGTTGTTGGCAGTTAAATAGTATTGGGTTTGCGTGCGTCATGCATGGAGATGAATGATCATGCTTTGTGTTATGATTAAACTACAACTACGTAAGCTTGTATGCAATTGTTCGAATAAAAAACTTACCGGAGGAGTTTGGGGAGTCAGGGTGTGTTTGCTCATTACGATAGTTGTCGTTTTCAAGTCCTTCGTTCCGCCGGGAGACTTGGGGGGAATAGGAGTTGTTGAATCCACTGGACTACTAGGCTTATTTACCAATGACTCTGCTGCTCTGACGAAATCCAGAACCTAAAATACATGTCATTTTTTATTTTTGAAAATTTGCGTTTTATATGCATAAGTAAGAGGGATGAAATTAAAGCTGATAGACCGAGCACCGAAACGCAAAAACCGTGACTAGGTGACTTTGCCTACTCATAATTTCGGAAGGCAGATAGATTCCAATGAAACTTGGTGTATCGACTCTACACTGCATTAAAATTTGTTAGAAAGTGGAACGGGAGTGGGCAGTGACTCGAGAGAGCGGTAATGTTATAAAAGTGCACCGAGCGTTTCTCGATCGACTCGCATGCAAGTTTGTCAGAAATTCGGTTCGTCGGCTTCAACTTTGTGTACAAAGTTGGGGAGTATAAACCTTTTCTGGAGTCGTCTTTTCCTTCTGCTCGAGTAAAGCTCGTTCTCTCTCTTCTTGCTCCCAAGCGACGAGTTCCGCTTTCATTTCTTGCTCTTGTCGCAAAGTTGCCGCTTCTTCGTCGTCTCGGTCAAGACTAGAAACACTCTGCGACAAAGATTTGGCATCTTCAACCGTGATAGTGTCTTTCGACTCCTTAGAAGACGTTTTCGACTCCTTGGATTCTCTACCCGAGATCGACAAATTTTGATCCATCTCACCCTTGTCGTAGCCTTTGCATACGACCAGAGTAATGACGTTTCCGGAGCTACGCAGAATATTCACAGCTTCTTGGTGTGTTGCACCGAGAAGTGACGTACCGTTTACTTCGAGCAATCGCATGCCAACCTATGAAATTCGTAACAATTGTTAATACAACTATTTACAAAGCCAACGCTAGATGCTCAAAGTTTGCATTAGTCTACCTTTAATCGACCATCACGTTTTGCTGCACCACCAGAGTTAATCTTAGAGATAAAAACACCTTCATCGCTTTGATCAAGGGGATTGCCCCGTTGCCCTTTCAGTCCACCTTTGATATGCATACCTAACTTCTCGCCAGGTTCTTTTCTAATAATGAGTTCCTAAAAAATGTTTTAAATGTTATTTTTTTGTTTTTCGAAACAATTTAACAACAATCAGATTCTTAAAGTGTTTTAAACTCTTTCTTTTTGAAAATCAATAAGAAAAAACAATATCAAACTTGTCAAATAAAAAACAACCTGTTTCTCAACGCCTACATGTGCAAACTAAAAAACTGTGAGTCTACGTAAAAGCTGCATTTAGTATACATCTAAAAACAATCGGAGAGTGTTGTGTATCAAAAAGCGACAGCAATAAAAAGAGTGTGTTGGTGTGTGCGTGGAATAGATTAAAAAATTTTGTAAGTAGAGGGATTTTATACAGGGGTCATACGTTTTTTTCTCTCAGAGTACTTACTGTCACAGGGATGTACTCTATATCGACCAGCTTGCGAAATTAAACGACACGCAGTTGCATTAGGCAAAGAAAAACCGCTTTAATACTTTGCAAATATCGGTAGTTAAAGTTAAATGAAGATTCGATGAATGAAAATCGACCTAAATTATTGATTGAAAAAAAAGTAGATGCCTACCGTGAGTATTACTATTTTTAACTTCGAAAAATTGACATTCAAGTACAAAGTATTTTTAGTTGATAGAAAATAGAATTTAATCAATTTTAACTGCTTAGCCTTTTCGGTTTGCTACTTAGCTTTTAGTAGAAATAAATAGATTTGGTATCTCTAAAAGAAGCCATGCAATTCGTGATACTTATTTATGAAAGATAGTGTATAAGAGATTTTTACGAGATTCCACAGTAGCATTTTGTCTATATAGTCTTATCACTTGATGCATATTTGTGCCTTGCTGTAAGCTACTGAGACGAGCAGCGAAGTGATTTGATGCTTTTGAAGCTCTACGAGTGATAATAGAAATGCTCAGTGATAACTGCAGTGAAAATATTTACCTGGTAATTTTCCGGCAATGGATCGTGCTGAACGGTTAAAACTATCTGATCTCCTTGCTTGAGTAATTCCATCACAGCCTCTTGATGTCTTGCTTTGGTTATATCAACTCCATTGACCTTTAGTATCCTATCTCCCATGCGTAATTTTCCAGATTTGGCGGCTATACCACCAGGAACGACCTAAAAATATATTTACTTTTAATTGCGATTGGCAATGACCTAGTGACGATACATTCTGTGGTGGCTTGAAAATATATCATTTGATCAACCAAATTCCCGCGAATTCTTACGTGAGAAATGAAAATTCCTGGCTCTTTTGCTCCAAACGGCGTGCAAGAGTGATCAGTACCTCCGATAATGCTGAATCCGAGAGATCCCTCCTTAATGAGAACAACATCCTGGACATTGACAATCAGCGTTAATAAGTTTGCATTACATTATTGCGAATTTATTTATGATAACATTACTGAAGTTATTATGATACTGTGTACAATCAGCATAAGAAACTCGTGTGGCTCATGATAGACACGAGTCGAGAAATAATTTAAATTAATTAAGCATTGTTTTTTTTTCGTAGAAAACTGTGGCCAGTTTATAGGGAGGCAGGAATGGTAGTTTTGGACAAGTGGACAATAAACACATACATACAGGACAAATTTACGCACTTGCATCTACAGTAATGTTGAGGAAGCCGATCCGCCATTCCTTTTTCTAAGTATATGTATATTTACAAATATTGTTTTCTACAAGCCAATAAATTGCAGTGACTGTGATGTAATATTACCTTTTTGAAAACTCGTTCTCACGGTTTCACAAAAAAAATTTGTATGCGTAAGTAGTAGGTGCTTTTTGAAAGTGTGTGATAGATAAAGCTTGAGAAATTTGAAATTGATTATTATTATTGAAATGTCGTTTGAATATGATTTTTCCAATGTGACTAGTCGAGAGTGCTCCCTTCCAAAAATTGAAAAATGTGCCGAGTAGACAAAAATTACTCTTCTTTCGACAATTACAAAGTGACTACAACTCTAACTAATCTCAAAACCCCATGCAAATAAAAAATCAAGAACTTCTTCTTCAGTCAGATGTTCAACAGAGAGAGATAAAACAATAAGTCTCTCCGTGAGAGAAAAAAAAAGTACACAGGAGCACCCTTCCAGAACAAAACGAAAAAAAGAAAAAAAAATATGTACAAATGAAAATAAAAAAAAAGCTTTGCCAATAAGTTACGGAGAGCCGGAGTTGAATTTATTTTTTGTTTTGTTTTTGTTGGTATCGGGCACGTACCTCGATAATGACCGGCCTGAGTAGCTGGTTGTCGGTGACACGCGTCACGACAGTCTCGGTGAGTGTGCTCTTAGTGATGGTCTCCGTAACTTTACCAATAGTCTTTGGTGCCGGTGGGAAACTAATGTCCCCGGGCAGTCCAGTCTCGGGCTGCTTGATCGTCACGGTGACGGTGGGCCCCTTTTGGGAGGAATAGTCTGGCGAGGGCGAGGAGTTTGTCGGGGGTCGAAGGAAGTGAGCGGGGATCATGGCCTGAAATTCCTCGTTGGTGATTGGCTTCGGTACCTGAATATCTTCTTGCGAGTCTGCCTTGTCTTCGCCGCCAGGTGTCGGCGTCCTCGTCTGCTGCTGCTGCTGCTGAGGCTGTCTAGGAGGCTGTTGCTGTTGCTGTGGTTGATTTATACTCTGCCGTGGAGCGGGCTGAGGATGAAGCGGTGGCGGTGGCGTGGGGCTGGTAGTGGTTGTGGTGATGATTTTTTTGGCCTCCTCGACGCCGTTCATCTTGGCGACACCATTGACAGGCGGCGACGGCTCAACTTTCGAGGATGGTGGAGTTTTGGAGGTGGGACTGGGCGACAGTATTCTGTCGGCGTCTATCGAGCGACGATAAGCAGTCAGACCAGGTCGATTGGCCATATAACTGTTGGCGCTGTACAAGCCGGTGTAGGGCTTGGGAGTACCGATCACCAGAGGTGACTTTTCCGAGGGTGTGAACGTCGCGTTCGCCTGTGACAATGGTATCTCGCGTTCGACCACCAGTCGAACGAACCTCTCCAGGCCAGTCAACAGAGTCACGGCTTGCTCGTGCCGCGCGTCCGTCATATCTACTCCATTGATCTGCGAAACGAAACAATAAAAAAAAATCGTTATCTCTTTAATTCAAAGTCACACACTCGACTCGAATATTTACATTCCTCGCGAGCGTTAGTGCGCATATCGCAAAACTTACCGATGTTATTTTGTCACCGACGCACAATTTGCCGTCCTTCTGCGCCACTCCGCCTTCGGTGATTTTCGATATAAATATAGCCTCGCTATTCGGCTTGTACGGAGGCGAGCCCTTGCCTCCGGCAATGCTAAAGCCTAATCCATTTTGATCTCTAATCAGCGTCGTGTGAACGAGTACAGGTACCATAGGATCCGCCGTGGGCTGTTTGATGGGCGTCAATGGTTCCGGTATTTTTCTCTGCAAAAACAATTTGGAAAAAAAAACGTCCTTTGGTCAGCGAGGAAAGTTCGGTTTGGCGTTCTAGAGAGATGCAGGCTTATTTAATTTGGTCAACCTTATTTATCGTTTCATCGGCTTCGCCGTTCTCGAGATTATGGGAATACGTGGTCGATGATACATAAGACGTCGCACTGGGCGCTCGGCTTGTACTCATACTTGAACTTACCGAGTCTTTTCGCATCGACATCTAGATATTTAAATTTTTAAATCGTTAACCTTGTTTTGTTTTTGTTTTCAAATTTCAATCAATTTTCGTAACAAGAGAAAAAAGCTCTGTGGCATGCTGAAGCTTGCAAATGTACTACTTCGCTGACTCGAACGAACGAAATGAAAAAAAAAAGAAGAAGAAACTACTGTCATGAAAGTTTTGTCAATGAGAAAGAAAAAAACATTCGTAATAGAATATAAACCACATTACAGTTTGAAAAAAAATTCTTTCAAAGAAGCGCAAACCCAACCAATAAAATTGCGAGTAAGAGAGAGAAGAGAAAGAAGAGAGATAATAGAGAATGAAAATTGTGACGTGTCGACAAGCTTACCTGCTCGGATGGTGGCACTATTCTCGTAACTTCTCTGGATATGACCAAGACGAGAACGCGACCACAAGCTTTTAAAACCTCCACGGCATCGTAGTGGTCGACGCTAACGACGGAGGTACCGTTGACGGACAGCACTTTGTCGCCTACCCTCAAACCCGCCAAGTCTGCCGGTCCGCCTATTAAGAATAAAAAGAAACGGACTTTTTTATATTTAAGGTCCCACTCGCTCGCTCGCAGATGTGCATCGCGATTAAAAGCGTACGGTATTAAATTTAATCCGCAGAAAAAAAAACCAGTACTTTCTTTTTGCAGATGGTACATTCAAGATTAAAACAAAAAAATTCTTTTTTTGTACGTACCTTCGGTGACCCTTGAAATGAAAATGCCTTCGTCGTCGCCCTTGAACGGAGTCGAGCCAATACCACCGGCAATGGATAATCCCAAGCCACCGGTCGTTCTCTCGATATGAATCTCGTACTGTTCCTCGCGTATCTCTATCGACGGCTCGGTATCCGATAGTGCACCTGCAAGTCAAACACAACCACATATACCGTCGATCAATAAAAGCTCCTCTAGTTTCTCTCCTGCACACATATAACGCAAAACGCGTAATTGACAAACGCACTCAAGTAGGACACGGGCCTGCGATGTTTCGGCCTGTGATTCCTCACGTAAAGTCTGTAAACTTTCGGCATCTTGTCGATTAACGTTCACCCGCATCGATATACATACTATTCGAATCCGCGTTTGGCGAATGACTGAAAAAAAAATAACGCAATGTCGCGAGTATAATCGAGATAACGCAACTTACTGAGCTGCGAGGAGATATCTTATCGTGAATCGTCTATCGCAAACAGATCCAAAAGTGGAAAAAAAACGTAGGGGGGAAAGAAGAGGTGGCGCTCCACTTTTCATCATTATTGCGCAAAACAAAAAGAAAGAAACGAAAGAGCGAGTCGTTAACCGGTTGTATCTTTAGTGCAGCTTTACACGCTCTATACGAAGCTCCGTGTTGTTTCAACGCTAAATTCGTCGTTATCGAGAGCTATATAATGCCGTTAAATGTAGAACTCGCACACGGATTTTCAGGTATATATATGTACGTTGATTTGAACACTCGTTACATTTACGTACAACGAGCACATGTGTGAATCATCCGAGTGATAAAAAAAACGAGATATACCCACCTTGGCTGTGTCCATCGACGTTTTCGTTCTCGCCATATGTTGGATAAGCTTGGGGTACCGTCGTGCTCACTACTGGCTGCGTATCTTCCGTCTTTTTCATCAACGCCTGCGAATGAGAAAAGGTAAACGTTTTTTTTTTCGTTGTCTATCTCTCAGTGACCCAAAAACCATTGGTGTTGTTAAACGACGCAATTTTCTTCTTTTTTTTAAATTAAATTCGGACACTGATAAAATTGTACATAAGTAATAAAACGGGCTGAAGAAAAAAAACTCAACTACGTGATTAAACGAAAACAACAAAAGCAGACGGATTAGAATTTAAATTAACTTGGTTAACGTCGTCGAAGTATAAAAGTTTTAAAAGTATAAAAGAAGCACTCGCACACGCACTCAAAAATATAAACGAGTATACTAAGACAAAGCCTCTGCGAGAGAGATGCGCCTATAAACAAAAAAAGAAAATGACACCATCAAATGAAGAGAGAATGAAAATTAACGAGTCAGTTTCCACAAGCAAAAAACATACCCATATTATGCACAATATGAGAAAAAAAACTGCACTGCAAAGATACGACGAGGAGAAATATAAACTTTTGCTCTCTAGCTATACATAACGGAGATTATTAAAAAACTGTCATGCTCATACGCGAACGAGTAAGCATATAGGCAGAGAAGCGTTAAAAAACCATCTAAACTCATGTCTAATAAAATACAGTGCAGCAAAGAAGAAAATACACTAAGAACGAGATGCAAATGTTAGCTGTGTATGCGTAACTAAGTAACTAAGAAAGAGACTGTGATAATTACTTTCTCAGACACTACATTCGTTTTCATTTCGCATGCTGCTGTGTATTATACAACATTTTGTTTTCCACTACTATACGTGTCGGTCGAAACAGATTCAGTACACAGTACGTATGTGTTACAGAGGCAATGATTTGTCGTGTAGAGAACCTGAACAAACTATATAATGCAAGAAGCTGTCACAGAAAAGAATATGCCTATGTGTGTGGCGTATGTAATAAGAGAAACAAACAATTAACTGAACGAGAAAAAGAAGAAAAAATAGACAAAAAAAATCTTCAGCACCAAAAAAAAAAAGAAAAAAAAGCAGCATGGAGCGCTATAATCGTATTTGGTATAGAGCTTCATTTTTTGGCATCAAAGCTGAAGACTATTGAAAATCACTGTAGGTAGCGAACAGAAACCAAACAAAAGAAAAACAACAAGAGAAGAAGAATAATTAAAGTCATCGAAAAATCGTGTGAGAGAAAAAATAGAGAGAAAAAGAGAGAAGTGAGTCGAGAGTGAGTGAGAGAGAGAGAGAGAGAGAGAGAGAGAGAGGTGCTAACCTGAGCAATGATGGAAGCGACCTTATCCTTGTCGACCGTACTGTGAATACGTTTGTTTTTCAGGTGATGCGGGGTGTCCCGGCGATGCAGCCTGTTTGGCTTGCCACTCTCGCCGGCAGCAGCCGCCCCACCACCACCACCCCCCTCCCCATAATCCGCTTCCTCGCTTATGGCAAAGTCCACGTGCCTCTCGCCCTCCGACTCATCATCATCACCCACGTCATCATCATCCTCATCATCATCCTGACCATCATCATCATGATCATAATCATCATCATCCGACCTAACTCTCATCTGAACATGATGATGCGCCTCCTGCAATCAGGAGTCCACAACGCACCACACGTGTATCATACACAATCTCTGCCTTCGCTTTTTTTTTTCTTTTTCAACTTTACTTTAAAATTCGCGCTCTCTGTTTGTTCCCCACGAGACATACTTTTTCCGGAGATAGGTACATGTTGCTTAATTGACGTGATTCATCGCTGATAAGCTCGCATTTTTCGAATGCTTTTTTGACGCGCGCGATCGTAAATTTTCATTTGCTCAGACACCGCTCTCGGCAATAATATTTGACTGGCAATTAGTTATAGCTTAAAGCGATTTTACATTTCCATAGTCGTATTTTACGTTTTTTTTTAAATGACGAAAATAAACGGTAACGAATATTTACACCGAAAAAAAAAAACAAATAACCCAGTTCGGTATTCAAACGATTATCCAAAGTAAGCGCAATCTACAAAGTATACGCACTCTAGAGAAAAAAACCAAAAGACGTAAGAACTAAATAAGCAGATTGTACAGTGCTGTATGTAGCTCGCGCAAAGAGCGTTTATTTTACAGTAAAGATA
Source organism: Galeopsomyia nigrocyanea (assembly GCA_035047105.1). Classification (NCBI taxonomy): domain Eukaryota; kingdom Metazoa; phylum Arthropoda; class Insecta; order Hymenoptera; family Eulophidae; genus Galeopsomyia; species Galeopsomyia nigrocyanea. The sequence continues at coordinate 5,368,382 of JAWWMK010000032.1, read as the reverse complement.
AAACCATAGTGCCCACACACGTATATAACCGGGAGCTAATCTCCCCGCGAGAGTGAGTTAATAATTTTCCTTTTGAGAAAAGTTTTGTTTTTTTTTTAGTTTTTAGTACATAGCCGTAATACGAAGCAAAAAAAAATAGTACGAGCGAGAAAGTGTGCGGCTGTACAAGAAGGGAGGGAAGAGAGAGACGCTGCGTATGACAACTCGTTGTTTTTTTTTTTTTTCGGACTGTTAATGAAAGACTTACGCCGATGGCCTCGGGTTTGATGATGCTTGGCGCAGGTGCAGCGCCAGCGGAACTGCCGTTGGCTGCATTACTGCTCACTGCTGTTGCTGCTGTTGCTGCTGCTGCTACTGCTGCTACTACTACTTCCGGTTGCTGCTGTTGCTGCTGATGCACTGGCTGCTGCTGCTCTTCTGGTTCCACGGTTGCTTCGAGCTTGTCCAAGCCGAACGTTTGCGAGACATCCTGCCAATATCGAGACCAACAGCATCGTTTAGTTCGTCGTGCGCGTGTGTGTGTATTTTTATCGTTTTTCGTTAATTTCGTTTTTTTTGCCTGCTTTTTAGGAGATGGTGCAAAAAAATATCTATAAATCAATATCAAGACAACCAATACTGACCTGTTCGTCCGCGGACGCAGAACGACTGTCGTTCTTTCCCTTGCTAAAGAGCTTGTGGGCTTTCGCCTTCAGCTCTTTCGGATGAGGAGTGTTCTGTCTCACGAACGGAGTCTGTGGGAATACATGGTTTTACTTATAGGCATGCCTTCGACTAAATATTCAGTAAGTAAAGTTTTTTTTTGTTTCTCTTTTTTTTAGGCTGTGAAACATCGATCGGGTATAATACTCTCATGATTATAGATACATGTATATTTATAGATATAGATCATTGTATATAGATTCATTTCACTTTTTTTGTATATATGGATGCGTGACAGAGGTGGTGAATTTTTTCTTTTTGGTTTATATGGTGATAACAAGGTGTTAAGTGAGAAGTAACCAACGTGTATTTAACAGCTGTTAGTGATTGTACTTATTAAGTGATTGTCAGTGACGTGCTGAATATCACATGCAATTCATAAACACACGCACACAAACATATTATAATATATCGTAAACCTAAAGAGATTTGTATATATATGTATATATAGTAATAGATATAACAATATAAATACGTATAATTCCAAGAAAGAAACAAAAAAAGTATAGATATATCTTTTCACTACTGCACATAGGAGCATATCGTATCGTCAGTGCATTACCGTATATAGAAAACAAAAGTATAAAGACAACTAAAAAACATAGATATTAATTGTATATAAACGTAGATATTACACTAGATACCTTTGGACCGTTAATTGCTCACATGGCACCACCGAGGCACCAAGAGAAGAAAAACCGAAATTTAACCTGAAAAATCACCAACTAATTCTAGTTTCTTTTGGCCGTGTGTGATTTGTGATTATTTCATTAGTTGTTGTTTTTTTTTTATTTCTGACGAGATTTTTTGTTTTCGTGCAGGTTACAAATGTTTCGTTTTTCTTTATCTAAAATAAAATAGAGACAAATGTTTGTAATATCCATGATATATATGATAAAAATCAGAAAAGTTTCGTTAATGATTTGATGAATGAATTCGGAACAAAATCACGTTCAGCTATCAACTATATGAGATATACATAAGAGAAAAAAAAAGCATACAGCCGTTCGTATATTCTTGTCTAAAGCGATATCCATACCGCACTCTCAACTATAACTACTCGAGTAAAAAAAAAGTAGTTGAAGAAAAATCATCGATCTAATCGCAAAATGAAAAAAAAAGAGAAGAACTAGTCGCTCGAAAGAGTACTGCAATGAAGATACGATACACAAAAATTCCTCTCGCATGACATCGACATCATAATCATCATCTGACACTCAATGAGTAAAAAAAGATATATTAGTATATACGATATATATAAAACCGGTGAGATACACAAGTGGCTTGTAATATAAAAAAAAAAACAAAAGAAAAAAAAAAACTATAACAAAAAAAAAAGTCGCGTGCTCTCGTGTAGATACGCATCATCATCATCACAAGCACAGAGCACTAGCCGCAGCAGCTTGCCGTTGGTGTGTGTCTCTCGTCTGCTGCTACGCGAGAGATAGAGATAGAGATAGATAGAGAGAGAGAGAGAGAGCCCGGCTCTTTCTTTTTCAAGCATGCAAAAGTATTATATAGTGAAGATAGATATAGATAAGTCAGCATGAGGAGCAAAAAACAAGGATGAGGAAGAGGAGGAAAGGTCGCGTTTAAAAAAAAATAAGTAAAAGAAAGGAATGAAGTAAAGGGACGTGATGCACGGGGTCGAGGAGCTCACCTCCTTGTCGGCTTCCGGTGGATCGTCTGAAAACTTAACGCTGTGACTACGTGACTGCTCGCGCTCCGACCAGTTCTCCTCGTCGCTGCTACCACCGCCAACCTCCCGCATTTCACCGCCGCCGCCGCCACTCGTCGGCACTCCTCCTGGACCCACGTGGCCTCCTGCGTTCTCTCGCATACCAGCCATCATGCTCAACCTCGTACTCTCTGTAATACATTTTTTCGTAAGTGCTTTCGTTACAGCGAACAACCGTGTAACAAGTCTAGAGAAGCATCTTCACCAACTATTCTAATTAGACATAATGATTAGTCACTCGTTACAGTTGCATTCCGAGCTCGAAGACCGTCGATGCCCCAGCCTTCGAAATTATCAAGCGTGGATGACTAATGAATTAAACTGGCCTGGTTTCGACAGATAGCTCCCGATATCTCAATTCCAGCACTCAACACGTCATCACGCCAAACGCATTCATTCATTCATTCATGAATAATTATAACACTCACCGTCGTGTTGATAATCGAGCTGCGGTAGAAGAAAACACGTGAGCACCTCTTGTCCAGTTTCCTCATCAACGTCCGTCTGAAAGGTGAGCATTGGTTGCGCCTGATTCTCGCTCAGCCACACGGCTTTTAGATTCAAATTGATCAGCGAGTAGGGCAGAAATTGCAATCTGTTGCCGGACACGTCGAGCACATGGAGATCCGTGCACTGGCCCACCTCCGATGGCATGTGTTGCAATTTGTTGTCTCGCAGCGACAGGACTCCCAGCTTTTTCAAGTTGCCTGCGCGGAGAGAGAGAAAAGAGCGTGAGAAAAATACGGGAGGTTAAGAGAGATAGAGAGGAAGAATTGAATTAGCCGTGCGCGTAATTGAATGAATTCTAAATGAGCTCGAGCGCTCTTCTCTCTCGAGAGTGGATTGTTTCCGTAGACGATTCGACTTGCACTCAATTATCCTCGGAAAGAATAATGTTGTTAAAGCTTCTTATAGATTTTGGGGGAGAAAGCTTACCAATTTCCGTAGGCATGTACTGCAAGCTATTCCTATCGACGTTGAGATTGTTGAGATTGACGAGCTTGCCTATCGTCGTGGGCAGCTCCATTAGGAAGTTTTCCGTGAGTATGAGCTCTTGTAGATTGACGAGATTGCCGATATTGGAATTGAGCGCCGACAAGCGATTCTGATCGACTTTGAGAATGGTCAAATTTTTCAGCTGACCTATGCCGTCGGGCAGCCTCTCTATCACGTTCTGCGACAGATGCAGGTCGGTCAACGATTCCAGTCCGCCAATTTCATCGGGCAAATCCTCCAGTCGATTCTCCGATACGTCCAGGCACACGAGGGTACGCAGTCGACCGATTTCCGACGGCAGGTGTTGCAGCTGATTCTGATCCAACCAGAGCTCCTCCAATGCGGGCAACTCGCCGATGTATGGTGGCTGTGTTTGTGTGTATACAAGCGACGCATATTTAATTGGAAAAATTTGATTTTTTTTTCGGACGTAATTTAATAGTACTAAGCGAATAGTTTTCGCGAAAGAAACTAATTGAACTTTTCTTTGCTGCTCGTTTGGAAGACGGAAGCCGTAAACGCCAAATTGAATTCGAACCAATAACGTTTTAATAGAAGTGGCTCCGAAGGAAATTCATCGCGATAACGCGCAAAAAAAACAAACACTCGTTAGAGAGGAGCTTGACGACAAAAAAAAAAAAAGGAAGGTGCAAATATTTGAACTCATAAAAGCGGAGCAAACAAAAAACGGGCTATCGTGAAACTTTCGTATAAATAAATAAAGTAAACAGCAGCAAGAAAATCCAGCGAAAAAGTATATAGAGAAAACGCCCCGCGTTAGCTCGCATCAAAAACTAGCAACAACATAACTTTCGCACCACAACTTCTTCTTTACCCATGTAATATCACCGCGGAAGAAACACGACGGAAATATATCAGCGAAAACAATAATTACCAATTCCTCGATGTCATTATCGCCGAGATCCAGCCGCTCGAGTTTTCTTAACTGCGAGACACTCTCGGGTAACGACTTGAGCAAGTTCTCCCTCAGCTCCAGCGACTGTAACGCCTCGAGTCTGCAAAAAAATGGAATAACGAGTCAGCGTGATAAATTCCCTCGGCTGTACGTCAACCTGCTATTCATCTGCTAATTTTATTGCGAAAAACTTACCCTCCAAAATTCGGTGGCAACTGCGATAGCGACATGTCATTGAGGCCGAGGACTGTGAGATTCCTCAGCTCGATGAAGCCGGAAGGAAGCCTGCAAGAAAAGAAATAAAAAAGTGCTTATCTGACCTGACGACTTTCCTATATTTTTTTGAAGAACCTTGGCTAAGAAGCATGCTGTATTTTTATACTCTTTCTGAATTTTAATGAGAGAACTGCACTCGTTGCTACATGCAAAAAAAAAAAAAAAATCTCACGCTAATGACCCGTCGTAAAGAGAAAAATAAGATGACAAGGAGGGTTTAGGGCTTTTGATTTACTTTTTTCACGACGCGAGAAAAAAGAAAGAAGGAAGATTACGTAATAAGTCGCATATTTTTTCTCGTCAGGAGAAAAAAAAATCGGGTTATTGTTGATGCTAATCATCAGGCGGTGGGAGAAAGGTTATTAGAGGGCACATTTTCTTTCCTTTCTTTAATGAATTAATCGAGGATATACAAGTGAGGTAGAAGATTAATTATAATGCATGGAAGTGTTTGTTCAAAAGCAACGGTACTTATCACAGTGTTTCTCAGCTCGAGACTCTGTTTTTTTTTTCAAATTAAATAAACCTTCTCGTATCTGAAATTAACATCATTATATATGCGCTTTCTTAAGGGGCAAAGCTAAAGTGCAGCTTTGAATTTTTCGCATGAATTAATTCGTAGAACGCACGCATTGACAAAACTGTACATAGAGAATGGGTTTACTGTACCTTTGTATGGGGTTGCTGCTGAAATCGGCAACCTGCAACGAGCGCAGGTTCTTGATGTTCTCGGGAATCTCCGGAATTTCTGTAACGAGAAAAGACATCACGCGTCAATCCACACTTGCTCATAATTATTATTGACGCATAACGCGTGTCGCCGTCGTTGAGTATTCATATCTTGACTTTGTGTATCCTCCTGCGTCAAATTGATTTTTTTTTTTTCATATAGGGAGTGCGCGCAAATCAAATCGACGAATAAGAGAAATTTCCGGACGAACGGTTAGCCTTCAGCCGGGAAATGGCTTCTTCGCCTTGTTACACCACGAGTGAGAGCGTGTTTCATTCATAAAAAAGACGGGAACTCTTACGACGATCAAAGCACACATACACAGAGAGAGAGAGAGAGAAGCCTCTCGAGTATATTTTCACTTCGCAATCAGTCACTCAACTATACCTCTTGGACTTTTATTCATCATCGGATAAAAATGTCAATTCGCCGCATTCCACACACACATACATACTACGCGGCTATATATA
>JAWWMK010000032.1:5340503-5353725 GCA_035047105.1 Galeopsomyia nigrocyanea | reverse complement strand
ATATATCATCTGCATGTCGAGGAGAGAAAGAAAAAAGAAAGATGAAAAAGAACTGCCTTACATATATATACTGTTGTCGTCATCGTCGATACATAATGGGGTGTGTGATGTAGATAGAGCTTCGTCGCAGCAGCAGTAGCAGCAGCAGCAACAAATCAAAAATTAGGCGCTAGCGAGACCACGTGATCTTTCGTACAATGACATAATGAAAAAAAGAAAGAAAGAAAGAAAGAAAGATCGTTTTGTATATGCCTCGTCGATCATCGAACTACTCGTATACACACAGACACACAGACACACACAGACACACAGAGACACATCGTAATCACGCTACATCTCTAACCCTCGCCGGTGCGAGTGCGAGTGTCGTCGGCGGCGTTGCGTTCATCGGCGCATCACGACGAGCAGGCCATCCAGGAGTTGCAGGTGCAGGTGTAGCAGGCCGTTGGTATGACGGGCGCGTAATAGTAGCCGTTGGCGTAGAGGTAGGCCGGCGCCGGGGCTGCCTGATGATTGTTGAGCCGTTGCTGCTCCTGGCAGAGCACCTGATAGGCCAGCGACTCGATGAGGGCGAGAGTCTGGCGTCGCTCGTGGCCCATCAGGCATACCGTTGATTCCTCGACCACGCTGTGCAGCAGCATCAGGTACTGGTACTTAAGTGCCTCCTCCTCGGCGCCCACGAAGTGATTCCACAGGTAGTTCTCCAGTTTGGCCTTCTGCTGGCCGATGTCGGGGAAGTCGATGAAGAAGCGCGAGCACATGTAGCGCTCGAGGGTCTTGATGTAGTCCGGCTGAGCGGGCTTGTACATCTTCACCAGCAGATTGCAGTACTTGAGCAGACCGCCGCCGCGAATCTCCTCGGGATGCCTCGTCGAGATCAGCTTCTTTTGCAGATGATAGAGCGCCTCGTGAAAGTCGCCGTACACCGACTCGCCGACCACCTCGGGATACGAGCTCTCGTCGAATTCCGCCCTCGCTGTCTCGACTTTTTTATCCTCCTCTCCCTCTTGTCGTTGCTGCTGCAGCTGCAGTTGGAGCTGGAGCTGCTGCTGCTGCTGCTGTTCCTGATGATACTGCAGCAGCGAGTCGAGGACTATTTGAAAGGAATCGACGCTGAACTCGAACTGCCGTCTCATCGTGTCGACGAACTTGAGCTCGACGTTGCGATGTCCTCGGGAGTTGCCCAGCGAGATCAGACTCCAGCGATCGCCGTCGTTGCTGACCTTGACCATCTTCGAGACGTAGGCCTCCTTGAGGCTGCAGGTGGTGATCCTCTTGCGCGACACGCCCTCGGGCAGGAGATCGAAGAGGGAGCCGAGCACCGCGGCCTTGACCTTGTCGTAATTGCGCCCACTGGACAGCTCCACCGCGAATATGAGATCGAGATCGTTGTAGGGCTGGGACTCGGTGGCGAGGACGTGCGATGCGGCGCCGCCGTTCAGTTTGATGTCGCGGACTCGCATACCCGCGCCACCTTGGCTCGGATCCGCCTCGAGTTTGCCTTTGACCACCGTCACCAGATCGCGTAGCCTCACCTCCAGCGTCGGGAAATTGCCGCGGCCGTGTATGCTCACCACCTCGTTCATCACGTCGTTCAGTCGGCAGACTTGCTCGTAACTCAGGACCGCTCGCCTCTGCTGGGCTTCCGCGTCCTTGTTGTTTGTTGCAGTCTTCTTCTTCTCATTGTTATTGTTGTTGTTGGCCGCGACAACTTGCTGCTGCTGCTGCTGCTGCACCAACTTGTTACTTTCCCCGTTTATCACATTATTCGTCGTCTGCTTTTCATTGTCGCTGCTGCTGCTGTCTGTCGTCGTCATTGTCGTGATGACTGGACTACTGCTACTGCTGCTGCTAACGATTGGCATGCTGATGTTGGGTATGCTTATGGGTGGAATCTTGATGCAGTCGTAGTTGGTGAGGATACTGTTGCTCACGACCTTGCTGTAAGTGAGATCTGGGGTCGTCGGTTTGCTCGGCGATTTGTTGCTGCTGGCGCTTGATTTGCTGCTACTCTCCGGCTTGTTCAATTTGTTGCTGCTACTGCTGTTGTTGTTCTTCACGCTGCTACTGTTGTTGTTGAGGGATGAAAATTTGGACGATTGATTCTTCTTGTTGCTGTGCTTGTTGGTGCTGATCAGCTGCTCGTCGATGTTCTCCTCGTCGCTGCAGGCATTGAAATTGTTGTTCTCCTTGGCGATGTAACTGTCGTGATGCTTGGCCGACCTCTTGTTCACTTTGCAGCCCTTGACCTGACAGCTATTGGCGGCGGCGGCGGCAGAGGCGGACGACTCCATCGTTTTCTGGCCGCCGTGTCCCCCAGCAGTCAGCACACTGTGAACAGAAGCATACAAACGTAAGTGAAAAATTTATAGTATTCGTTTAGTAAACCGTGTCGATGGAAAGTTAAAACTAAGCAAAGTGCATCCTAGAGAACGGTAGAGAACGAGAAAAAAAAATCTTATGAATTTGCGATCGCGGAAATGGAAACTTTCACTCTTCACGGACAAGAAAATACCTAAGACTTAGGAGAGAAAGAGTATTTATATATATATATATATATTCGCTGGCAACACGACGACGAATCCTCGACGAGGCGCAATTTTTAAAATTACAACGCGCACATACATACATACACTATACAACAGTGCTGAGAAAGATCTATCCGTTCGCTTCGCTAGCTCGCGGTTCACTCGCTCGCAAAGTATTACGAGACTTGTGTAACGAGCGCTATAGCTGCTGCTGCTCGAACATCAACACGAGTGAAAGGCTCTGTGGCGCGATATACATTATGGCTGCCGTGTGCAAAAAAAAATCAGAAAAAAAATTCGCGAACGCGAAAGTAGGCATATATAGTTGAAAATCGCTTGTGTTCACTTTACTAACTCACTGACGTCACTGCGGAGGCGGTAATGGTGATTATATCTTCTTTTTTTTTCGTTTCGTTACGACGTCACAACTACGCACCCCACACGTTTTTTTTTCCTTCTATTTCTTTTATCAAGGGTGTTTACTCGCGCGAGATAACCGCGCGTTTTCCGAGGATGACCTTGCGGTGTATATCGTAGGAAAAAATTTTTGTTGATTTTTGTTTAGTCTGTTGTTGCGCCGAAAAACAAAGTTTTTTTTTTTACAACCATAATAAACTTCGGCGAGTATTTTCTAACTTTGGAAAGCAAGTATAGGTAGTTGTGCCAAAAATTTTTTCGTCGAAACCGAGACTACTAAACCAACGAAGAAGACAAAAAGTTCTAAATGCCGCGCAGATTTTCCCTTTTTTATTTCGTATTATTTTCAGAACGTCGAAAAAAAAATAATAGAAGACATAGTAAGCGCGCGTGCGCGCACGTGAATGCATGCCTCGCGGGGAAAAGCCAAGTTAAGTAGCAGTGAGAGGTTCAAGGATGAAAAACAAAGCGTCGTCTCTCATGTGTGTCTGCGTTTGCGTTGTGTACATAGAGATCTACATACATACCACGTATATACCCACAAAGGGAAATTCCAACAAAAAAGTAAAAAACGAACTATCGAAAAAATAACCTGTTGCGAGATATATATCTCCCTCGAAAAAAAATACGAATCCAACTTTAGTATGCGTGCGTAAACTTTTAAAAGCGAGGATAAAACTTGGTTATTTTTAGAATGTCAGTCAGTGTCGAGGTGTTCTGCAGTGATAGTTTTTTTTTCTTTACGAACGAGATCTGATTAATTAAGCGATATAGTCTTTCGCGTCATTGACGAAAAAAAAAAAAAAAAAGTAAAAGCCCACGCGAATAATCAACAGGCTGCTGGCGATATACTGCGAAGAAAAGTTAAAGTCAGCTGACGCGCAAACCATATAGGGGGATGAATAGCCTCCCTTCTTCGTATAAGATTGATACCCACGCAATTCCTGCTGCTGCTGCGTATCGATTTAGTCCACGCGACGAGATAGGGAGAGAGGATAACCTACGTCATTCGCGCGCCGAGTAATTTCATTCAGAAAACGACCCGGTAGATATACAACTTTGTTGTTCTTGTTTCTTTTTCATCGGAAAATCTATTTTACGACTATTTCGGTAAGCAACAAATTGTGTGTGTAAGAGTGTGGATCAAGGGAGATTTTATTTTTAGAGTCGAGCGTGCCAACTCGTAGCATTTATATACGGCGTATTTGGACTTGTCGGAAGTTAATAAAGCCGGTCAATTCCTATAAATAGCTTGGGCAAATTGCACGTGAGTAATCGCGTTTACTTTTTTTTCCCCCTATTAAGGATGGATTTTTCACGCATTATAGCGGTTCACCGTATATACGCACGACCTATATATCAGCCGGCGAACGAAAAATTATTCTTATCTCGCGCGGAATAAAATAAAAAAAAATCCTGTTACATATACTTTGGGCACGCGCGATATGCCGGGAATGTGAAAGTATCGCATATATGCAAAGGTAGTTGTTTGTAGTAGTAGTAGTAATAGTCGAATCGATCAGACACGAAGTTTATTAAATTTCTCACGAAGTTTAGTTTTCACGCCAAGTTTCTCACTTCCGGGTATATAAGTATCGAAATTATACATAATATATGTTTAGAACGAATCGTTATAAGTAAACACTTTTTCGATTGAAACGTGGATATAAGTTTCTAGAGAAAGTTTCTTTTCTTTGCAAATCGAATAGGCAATCGATAGAGCGCGGAAATGTATGTTACCAAGACAGTGCTCCTTTTATTATAGCGTATACACATTGTTACAACAAATAAAACGACACTATAGTCTATAAACGCACCCATAGAAGAAAAAAAAAACAAGGCCAATAAATCACGGGGTATGGAACATATACACACGACGAGAGAGGTGCTTATAGATGCATATGAAATATAAATGCGTTTTTAGCGATCGAATGGCCACATCGTATTATAAGAAGCCACCGACGACAGGCTATTATGATTGACCCAGTAAGAGAGAGAAAAAAAAGCGTCAATCGACTTATAGGCTTGCTCTTCTGCGTGTGTACGAGAGAAGGGTATAAGTATACGACAAAAAAAAGAAGAAGAAGAAGAAGAAGAAAAAGAAACCTCCCGTGCGCGTCAATGAAAATTTGATGCGCGATGAAAGACGCTGCGGCTACTGGCGATCACGACGCCTTTTAATATTCATCGTGATTTGCTCTACATTTGACGCTGCTCCGCTATTACGATTTATGGAAAATTTATTCTCTGCTGTTTATAATGTGACATCATAGCTCGTTGTTGTTTAACAGAAATTTCTATACATATTACGCATTTTTATCGAATGTGTATTACTTCATACAATATTGCGTACGATCGTGGCAAAAAGCGCGAAAAATTTTTGCACCGCGAGGCGCGAAGCATGCGAGCATCAATCTTAATTTCCACGCGAGCCCAAATGATTGATTAGCATTTATTTAAATAGCCATTACCAAACGCGCTCGCCTGGCTGGCATATGGTTGTGTCTGTGTGAGTGGGGAAAATTGATCGGCGTGCCAATTGAAAAACATGACTTGTAAATCACTTTTTCGATTAAAAAAAACTTTTCATATGTATACGTGGCGTAAACGTATATTTTTGTTCTATAATATGCACGCATTGCACGCATGCCGAGAAGAAGCGATGCACGACGGAGAAAAAAAAAAAGAGAAGCGAAGCGTAAGAGGCGCGTCTCGCTATGTTAACCTACTAATTCACTTGAGCATTATACTTGTTTTCTCTTCGCTTTTAAACTTCCATATATTTTCGCTTAATTGGCGCGCGCGGAGACAATCGAACTTAACGACGATTCGCGCGCAAACATCGCGACAGAACGAGATATCCGAGAGCGCAGGAAGAATAATTAGAGACGATTAATCACCAAGTTTACGTTTTCTTTTTGTATGTTTACGGCGATGGGAGAGGATCTCCGCAACGGTCGTAACTAATTTTTAACGCGTTCAATTTAACAAATGGAACATAAACAGAATTTCGCACGTGTAGAAAGAAAGAAAAATGGGAGGAAAAAAAATTTCCATAATCTCGTTAGCATAATTTTGGCCACGATCAAATTTATTATCCACCGCCGGTCGTCTGGAATTCCCCGGGGAATTTTCGGGCGCTCAAGCCTTTTTTACATCAACGATTATTATTTCTCTTTTTTTTTTTTTTCGTTCTCTTTTGGCTTCGCAAAAACGACCTTGGATACGCCATAAGGATAACGCTTGCCACGGATATACGCTTTTTTTTTACATTGCTCTACACACTAATTTGCAGCTATTTTGATAACGAAAAAAAAAGAAAAAGAAATCACAAATTAAGGAAGCTCGTTAGCGCTAATGATTTTTCCCTTCGCGCGTATATAATAAAAAAAAAACATCGCCAAATCCAAAAATAGCCAATCGAAAGGAAGAGGAAAAAAAAAAGGTGAGAGTGTCTCGCATACTATCGCGCTGCTGTAGACGACGGCCTTCTCCGAAATAAAATGCTATTTAGCGCTGAAACGTGAATCAGAGCGACCGCGGCGAAAATAGCACGTCATCCAGACGCGCTGCGCCGGTGTGTATAATCACGTGTCGACACGAGGGCAAAGAAAGCGAAGTAGTTTGTTATATAGCAAAACGCACGCACAGCTGACCCGCACAGCGCTTTATAGTGAAAACGAAACAGTGGGTGCATCATTAATGTATATTATACGTGATCGGAGTTTTTTTTTAAAAGTCATCGACAGATTCTTCGTGGCTTGCTTGGAAAGTATTTTAATATCGTTGGAATTCGATTTTCGGTGAATCCCCGCGATTGGAAAACCTTCGTCGAGAATACCTCGGATAATCAAAGAAATTAACAATATACGCATCGACATTCCGATAAATAATATATAACAATTGCGCGCGTCACATACTCTCGCGAGCTAAATTCGTCGCGCGAGCAACCTACTTTTGTCCGAACAAAAGAGAGCTTTCGCTGCCGAAAAGCGCGTTGATATTATATAGAGAGAGAAAAAAAAAGAGTAAGGTGTCTCTCCGTAGTTGGCTATGGAGAACGCGCACGAGTGCGCGCGGCGGAGCTGACGTAGTAAAAGAGAGAAGGACGTCCTGGTTACGCGACTCGGCCGGTCGTTGCACTCTCGCGACTTTAATGTTAGCAATGCCGAGGCGCCTTCTCTCTCTCTCTCTCTCAGCTCGCAGAAGCTTTTTTTTTTCTTCTTTTTTTCCAGAGACCAAGCGAAAGCTATATATGTGTACGTATACATACGAGCTTCTTCCTCGTTCCTTAGCTTCACTCGAAGGATTGTATTGTATGAAGTGCGTGCGGGGGCTCTTTTAGCTTGTATATACGAGCGCATCGATTGTTAACGGATTTTTTCGACACTCGCCTATTTGAGTGTGTATGTGCGTGTATTTTCTCTTTCGTTTCGTATCGATGCACTGTGTGTATACTGTGTATGTGGATCTAAAGCAGGAAGTGTTCGCAACTGTTTTTTTTTTTCTTTCGAATCATGATTGTATTAGCGGCTGGTTGGCTATGGTTCTTTGTGAAATTGAAAAAGGAAAAAAATTTAGGTCACTTTCCTCCGCTGATAGATTATATACCGTTGCGTGCTGCAAGCAAACTGACGGCGGTGGCGCTATAGCAATAAAATTTATATTTATTTCGCTGTCTTTCTCTCTCTCTCTCTCTCTCTTTCGATGTCAACTCTGCAATACCGGAGATGAAAAGATAAAGACGTTATTTTAACGGCGTTTTTCAGCGAAATTTTTATGAAAAAATCTATAAGGATTTGTTATTTTTTTTTTATTCTTTCGGCTTTTATTATGCAACGAACCAGCGACGATGTTGTAAGAGATAGTCTTTTCTGCGCGAGCGAGCGAGCGAATCGTTATGACACGCCTCTAATGCTCTTCTGCAAATTAAATGTGCCAGATGAAAGCGCATTAGTCGTGCGAGAGAAAAGAAACGACGTCCTTTTTGTTCAATTATAGGTCAAATGCATGTATGCGAGTGTGCCAATGATATAACTGGAGGTTAAAACCTATCCTCGTTCATACATATGTGTTAATTACACGCATATACATGCACGTGCTTTGTTTTATTAATTGCGACCCTCTCCTCTGAATTTTTTTTTCTCCCTCTCTCTCTCTCTTTTACATCGTAAGGTATTTCTTTTGTCGGATAGCGCATTAACAAATATCCCGAGAGCGAAGGAATGTTTTCTTTTTTTTTTCTTCACATCGTAATTCGCCTTTTGGCGCTAAAGGCATTTGCGTCGGAGCCGTGAGCGAGCTCGCGAATAAGTGTTGCGCAAAGCGCAAATTTTTCGTCGAAACGAGGTTTATAGACTCGCCGATATTTGTACATTGTAATGTCTATTTCAGAGAGCGATGTGGTGTGCAGCAACGATAACAACAACAACAACATAGACGAACGAACAGACAAAAAAAGAATCGATAAAAAAAAGAAATAAAAGAAAACGGTTCAATGTCACTGGTATACTATAGAGAGATATTTCGTGATTATGAAACTAATTGGCTTTGGCAGTGTCCCAACAAGCGCGACCGCGCCGCCGCCGGAGACTTGGTTTAATTATCCGCTCTCTCGCGCTCGCGGCTATCAAACAAATATAAGAAAAAAAAGTTTATATATATAATGACGAATACAATTCGCGTACAATAGGATATTAAAAAAAGGGGGGACAAAAACCTAGTAGCGCGCGAGAATTTATCGTTGCGTAAAAACATGTACCAATGATTTTGCATGAGAAACAACAAAAAAGTACTGCGCATCTCTTTTCGAAAGATTATTTTATTTTTCCTATTTTTCTCACTCTCTCTATCTCTCTTTAGATTGTTGATGGGCATTAACGAGAGCACGATAGTTAAAAAGCTTACGTCAGAGCGAAGCAATTTTTCCTCGCGTTAGAGTTTCGTTGGCCATTCGATAAATGGCTTTTTTCCGGAGTATAGCACGCAGCGACGAAAGATTTCTCTCGTGGCTTTTAACGAGAGAGAGGATGCCTTCTCAAAAGAAATAAGGTCGACGCACCTAAGTGGAATAAGCCCGGAATTTTCTCGAGAGCGTTCGCTCGCTCGCAACTTTTCCCGGACGACGAATGAAGCGATGCCCTAACGCTCGCACACGTAGCGTTCGTATAAGTTTTGCAAAGCGAGGCATCGACGAAACTTTCTACTATATGCGCACGCGAGAGAAAAGAGAGGTCAGTTGATAGTAAGAGGCAACCGAGCGAATGAAGAAGAAGATGAAAAGAAAAAAAAAATACACACAGCAAGGATGAAAGGGGAAAGGAACCTCTATATATGCGAGTACATTGCCTGACGACGTAGTATGTATACGTTATATACGTAGTAAATGTGTGTTGTGTCGAGAGAGAGATAGAAAAGTGGGGGGAAACCCCAGAGAGGCTCTCTCACGAGGAAGCAATTCGACCTTGTAGAGGTGAACTCGCGCGGGCTTCTCGACTGCTATGCACGCACGCAAATCCACCACGACGCCTTTTCACGACTACTTCTTCTTTTTTTTTTCTTCTTCTTTTTTTCCCCGCTCGTGAAATTGTTATTAGATCGAAGATTTATGTATGTTTACCTGCGCGCGAGTAATTAAATGCTATATGTATACGACGCGAAATTTATGTAAAGTGTAGTTACCTTGGATGTATGCAATGATATTGTAATTGATTTCTGAAGTTTTCAGTCGGGAGGGTCAGCGGGTCGTAATATAATTATTATAGAAGGAGGAGGCTTGTTTGAATAAAGATTTTTTTTTGTTCCTTATCATCGCGATTTCGACAGTATTGGCATTTTTTTTTTCTTTACCGAGAATAAAATCAAAGCTTTAAACTAATTAACACATGCGAACTCTCTTGCAAGGACGTATTTAAATCCTCCCCGCGCGTAACAAAATTATAGGCGCACTTCGCGTTTACGTAAGATTTTGAAACTTATACGGCACGTACGGACTTTTCTTCTTCTTCTTTTTTTTTTATTGGATTGTATAATGAAGATTTATAACGCTATATATACGAAACGAAATGACACTAGTCGAAAGGTTACGAAGAAAAATAGTTAAACGACGAATGTTTCATTTTCTTTTCATTTTCGTATCGGATGCTATACGTATAGAATCATTTACGAGCTTTCGTAAAAAACGTTTGCTAATGAAAATAGCACACACGCGTGCGAAGAAAGAATAAAGTATAATATATATTATATGAGAAATCTGTTCGCAGTCAGCACGTGCTGCTGCCGAGTTCTCTCTGATAAGTTATCGAGAGTGGGACACACGGCAGGAAGAAAAATAAGGGCAGTGACGCGACACTGTCCGCGCGCAGCAAGTCATGCGGACGAAAGAGTTGATGATCATCATACATATGTATATATAGTATATCACACGCCAGCTGACTAATGGACGTGGATGCGTGATGTAATTCGTTATAAGAGGCGCGCGCATTTTCTTATCCTCGATCGCTCGCAAACCGTATAATATAGTAGTGCAGCTCCAATTTGCAAACTTGCGATGCGCGGTACGCGACGGATTTTCATTTAACTTGACAAATATACTTTTTTTATTTATTTTTTTTCAAATTTCATTATATACTTTCAAAAAATATATTATTTTGTACGAGCGGTGCTGTTGTAAGGCTTCGGTCATTTGAATATACATCGAATTAAGAGACAGCTATACACGAGGATTTATTATAATGAGTTCATTGTCATCCGAACGATCGCCGCTCGTGCTCGATACAATAAGAATATCTAATTATCTAAATAGACGAGCGTAAGCACGCATAATCGCGGCATGTCATTGTAGCGCGGGGGAATTTTAATTGCATTTCAATTTTGCGCGCAGGAAATCTGCATAATACAGATTCCGCGAGCTTCATTCTATTTTCATCGTATTATAGTCGAGAGAATTATGGAATTATATTATCGGCTCTTTGAATTAAATACACGCTTTAATGACGTTTATGAATTATTCAATGGACGACGCCGATATTTATAATCCGATTTTACGAAGTTATATGCGTGGGTATATATATACACTGATATGGAAAATCCGGGAAAACCGTGTATAAATAATACGATTTCAGCTCGAACGAGTTGATTGCTTACGTAAACTTCCATACAGTCTAGACAGGAAAAATAATTTGTTTTGCAAGGACGACACTCGCCACTCGCTATCAAGTGTATTAGATACGGTTGAAAAAAAAAGAAGTTAATTATAAGCTTTCTTTCATCGAAGATAAAGCACTTGTGTATCGATAAACAATTTACAAGTACGTATCGAGAGAGTGAGAAAAAAATGAATCGATAAGCCCACGCGAGGGCAATCAGCAAGTATATATCTCGTGATCGAGAAAAAGAGGGAGAAAGAAAAAAAAAGCGTTCATTCACAGAAACCTTGGCAACAAATTGCCTATCGAAAAATCTCTATCTCTCTCTCCGTAGTAGGCAGTAAAATGAAATTCCATTCTAAATCCGTGTATTGCGCGTCGGAAACAGCCGCGCGCGCGCAAGAGAGAAGCCAATGAACGCAACCAGCGTTCGAGGTAACAAAAAGTAAGAAAGAAAAAAAAGGGCACAGGTGCAATACAATGCCTGTATATATAGATACGATACGACGTATTTTATTGGTGTATACGTATATACCACCATAAAGTGCGCATATATACGATTTGCGAATCAGTGGTTTGATGTGACCCTTTTACTATACGACGAGCACGTGTTTCAAGTGGTATACTTATAGCACTCTAATGGTTAATAACATTAATTTCGTCACACCGATCCCAGTGTACAACATGTACGCGTTAGAGAGAGAACCTTGCACTCGCTTGCACTGCCAGGTACTATGTTGTTCGTTTTTTTTTTCTTTTCGGTTGGTGTTTGCGCACTGAAATTTCGGTGTGGTAATTATCGTACTATTACGCGCGCCTTTTTTTTTTTTTATTAAAGTCTGATGCAAGCTCTGTTGGTGAATTTTTCGGAATTTCATTAAAGTTTTTTTTTATCAAACAAAGTAAAGATTAAGCAAACAAAGTGTTCACTGAAGAGCTCAACGGATGATCTAGAGCGAAACACCAAATTAATTTTTGTATCCTTCCCACCCTCAAACCGAGAAAGAAATAAACTTTCTGAAACCGAGTGGTTTTGAACGTGAAAGTAAGGAATAAATAAATTTTGTGCTCCAATAGGACGGATGAGTTTAATTACTCGAAAAAAAAACCTATTTCTGAACAACTCGGGAGCAGCCTGAAAAGGCAAAATCTAAATTAAAAGTAAATAAAATTTATTGTTTCCTCATCCGGCAGGCAATAATTCCCGGGGTATATAATCGCTTTGACAATTCAATTTCATTACGAGCGACAGTCGGCAATTAATCCAAGGCAGAAAGCAAACAATTTTTCAAACAATGCCGCGAAAGCTTTCCAACAACTTCATAAAACTCGCGAAATTTATTATATACACGTTACATCCGTTTTGACAGATAGACCAACACAATTTTTGGCAGAGATCGTTATAACACAACGAAAGCTCGAAAATAAATGTTTTGTCACTCATTCTCTCGACAAACAACGTTTATATTAAAAAAGAAAAAAATGAAGAAAAAGTCGTTCGCGCGTTCTTGCGCATCATAAGCGAAAAAAAAAATTTGCGCACATCATGTGTTTTCTACGATTTTCTAGCTCACAAGAGAGCCGCTGAACGACCTAGTCTCTCTTAACGCGTATAACCCCCTTGTCGGCCTTACACTTTCCTCTCCTTCCCTTTTACTCACTTTATATACGCGCGACTGCAGACGCGAGAGTTGCCGCGGCGTTGTTTACGGTCCATCGTGCGACGTTCGTATACGTCGTTCGTACCTTCCGTAAACAACTTGCACAACGTATACTCTCTCGAGAGTGAGAGACACACGGAGACGAGGAAAAAAAAATATGAAGGATTTGCGTGCGCGATAACCTTTCTTTGCCGAAAAAAAAATATATAAAGATACGTGTACCTAATACCGCCATGTACCTAAAACCGCCACTTCCTGGTATTCAAACGTACGCTCGCTACAGCGGTACCGAACAGTGACATTATGTTTATACTGTTAAATAATGAAAGTTCCAATGATTTAAATCATCTCCGAATCCGAAATCCCGAAATCGGCTTTACGCGAGCTGTTTGATGCTCTGGATGCGCACATTTTCCAAATCTCTAAATTTCCAATACACGGATATATGTCATTTTAACTAGTCTAATAT
>JAWWMK010000032.1:5283982-5340403 GCA_035047105.1 Galeopsomyia nigrocyanea | reverse complement strand
ACACACACACACACACACACACACACACACACACACACACACACACACACATACACACACACACACACACACACACATATATATATATATATACTTGCACATATAAACTTCCTTTTAGCATTGAGTATAAAAATTTTTTTTTCGTAAAACGCGCAGCTGATTACCACGGTTAATTCGTGATTTTCGAAGGGGAAGCTGCAAATGTACTTATAAATGTATACATATATAAGAATCTCGTCTCTCGGAGGTATTTTCTTTGTGCACACGGCGCAGGCACCGAGCAACAAGTGCGAGAGAGAGAGCGCTCTCAAATTATAGATTGGCTTTCAGTCATAAATGTGGGTGCAGTAATATCTCTCTCTTTCTCTCTCTTTCTCTCCCTACCCCCGGTTCCTCATATACGTCGCGGTACTCATGCCGTGGGATTAGATTGCATTACGCACGATTAGGTGTTGTGCGGCTCGCGCGCGCGATCTCTCACTATTACACTTGACGAGAGAGAGAGAGAGAGAGAGAGAGAGAGAGAGAGAGAGAGAGAGAGAGATTTGCAAAAGGGGGATTACAAAGCGATTCTTTTGACTTGAAGATTTAACAATCGAGCAAGCCTGTGGGCATACATCATTTTTTTTTTCGTTTGTTATTCGAAGGTGTGAGTATATAAGGAATCACAATTTTACTGGAATTACGAAATATTTCAACGACATGCGTGTCATAATTTACAAATCGAACGAGTTATTGAATAAAAAAAAGCATTAACTCGAGTGCCAATTCGAATGATCATTTACGTCGGATTTTGCAAATTAAACTTTTTTTTATTAAGTATATCTTTCCCCCGATATTATTGATGGATATTTTATTTTTCATTAAGGCAGTAAATCAAACAAATGTGACGTGCGCGCGTACATTGAGTAATGCGTTCGGCGGCGCTGTCGTAACGAAATTGTGTGTATGTACGTATACGTACATATCGCACCAAAAATATTAAACAACCGCCCGTGAAAGAGAATAAAACACAAAAATTGCGTCCCGAAAAAAAAAAGAAAATAGCGCGTGAATATTTTTTCTCTCGGTGCAACGCAAGCGCCTTTTTCTCACATTAATAATCGTCAATAAAAGTGGATAAATCAGTCGTGCCGCTTTGGTTGTGTATTATATCCCATTCAATCCTCGTACACGCATTTTCGATGAAGAGAGAAAGAGAGAGAGAGAGAGAGAGAGACAAAAAAAACACACACGCACACAACAGGCGTATTGAATTCAGAGCTGTTTGAGAAGAAGGAGGCCAAGGACGATAGTTAGACCGTTGCCGGCCGCAGCGTGGACACTCCTACGAACTGTGATTGAGCCCTTCGGGGCATGTTCGCGAAACGACGTAAAAAAAATATATACAACACATACGACGCGGCAATTTCTCGTGTGTGCGATAAATAAAAAAAAATAATAAAACGACATTTATGCGTAAGCCAATGATTTATTCGATATATATAATGGCGCAGTCAGTCGCACAAACTTTATTGTCTTTATCCAGGATTTTCTTTTTACGCTCGATGTGTATATATTTATACTTATATGTATGCGAGCATGAAAAATAATTAAACTCTATTGCATATGTGCGAGACTTTTGCGAAAGACGCTTTTCGGTGGTTTATTTTCAACTTGCTTAACTCTCAAAAAATTTTAATTGGACTTGTAAAACGAAAAAACTTAGCTAACTTGACGCTCGCAATCGCGGACGCGAAGAGAAACTCCAAGTACCAATGTATACACTGCACACGTATAATTCTTTTTTTTTTTTTTTTGGTAATCGGAAAAAACTATATTACAAATCGATTTTTATCGAAAGAAAAAAATAAATAAAATAAAGAACGAAACACACATATTTTATTGAGAAAGTATGTCGAACAACAGGATACAAAAAAATAAAGGATAATGTACTATAAACATTTCACATAACACTTTGCAATCGTGAGGCGCGTGCGCGACACGGAGATTCAGTTGACAAACATCAAATTGCGTTGAGCAATGCATAAAACTCTCGCACGCGTCCACGTGAATTTTCCATCGCTCGCGCCTTTGGGTATAAAAAGATTAATTACACGTCGCGCGCGGTGGCTGATTTTTTTTTTTTTTACTTTTCAATTTTATTTGCATGCGCCCTTTGGGTATATACAAGCGAGTATTACATCGGCGAATAATTAGACTTTGAGCGCTCGCTAGAGAGAAAGAGATAAAGTTGTCGCAGTATATATGCATGCATTGGCGACCGGTTTGTTCACGTGACGCGAAAGTGTTAGCTCGACGAGAGAGAGAATAAAGAGAGAGAAAAAAAAAACATATTGAAACTTGGAATCTGGCTGTATTGCGGCAAACGTGCGCGCTCTCGCGAGTTTATGTATATCTTTAAAATAAATAAATAATATAATCGTTTCTCAATAAGCCAAAGTGCTCTTGATAGTCTCGAAGCAACGCCACTTGTCGGGCAGGTAAATTGGCTCGTGTACGTGAGGGAATGGCGTATCCCAACCTGTCACTCGACCAACTGGAGCTTCCAAATGTAAGAAGCACTCTTCCTGTAAATGTCAACGATTATTATTACTAATTACGATCATTTTCGTTCGTTAAAGCTCGAAAATATTATAAAAAGCGTCTTTTGTTTACAGAGAGACTTAAGTAATCTTGTTTTTTTCAGCGAGCGATAAGTTGAATAATAATGATTCAACGTGCATACTCGGAGAGGAAGACAGAAAGTAAAACAAAAAAAAAAAAGAAGAACCGAAAGAATGAATCAATCGAGTAACAAACCTGAATGGTAGCAGCAACTTCACTTCCGAATCCTTGAGTCAGTGGAGCTTCGTGAGAGACGACAACTCGACCGGTTTTTTTCACCGACTGCAAAAGAAGAAAAAAAAGAAGAAGACGATGATTAAAAGATATACAGATTTAATTTATTCGCGATACCGTCTGTCGGCTTTAAAAAGACGGCATATATATATATACGTCTGTTGGGTAGCATTATTACCTTGCATACAGTTTCAACGTCCCACGGGAGGATCGAGCAAAGATCTACGACCTCGCACGATGCGCCAAGCTCCTTTTGCACGAGATCCGCCACCTCGAGCAACACGTGGATTTGCGTTCCCCAACCGATCAGCGTAATTGCATCGCCTGCCACGTATAATTCAAACGGATATATGCATAATGCGCCGAAAGCTTTTATATGTACAGACTCGTTTTGTTGAATTGGCTTTCCAAAGGGGGAAAAATCTTTGAGAGAGAGATTACCGGAGGCAGGTTTGTTTTCTTACGACAGTGTCGTCGTATCGCATACTAATTGCTTTAATTGGAAAATAAAATCATTCTCTCGAAGGATTTTCCACGCTGGTGAAGTAACTCGACAAGTTTTTTTTTTTTTGTTGAAAATTGTTGCGATTATTTTGGAATTCTTACAATGTATTTTTTATTAACCGCAATAGCATACGTCAATAGAGTCGATTGATTTTAGCCTTGGCGAGACATGAAACTATCTATCAGAAATCAATCTTTGAAAAAGGCTGTCTATAAAAACATCTGTGAGTCTTGTGAAAACAAGCGTTTTAGAACCGTGTAAAATATGATAAAATGCCACTCAATTTTTATATGAAAATTTATTAGATTGCATTCTTTATGTCGACAATCTTTTTTTCATCGGTAAATATTTTATCGAAAATCGAAGCGACGATGAAGCTATCTGCTATATGACGTATCTTCTCGGGGAGAAAATTTTTCAATAAAGCTCAAAATTGCACGAATACCTTCGCTTCGCTAACTATATATCGCTGAAAATTCATTGATTATTTATTGAAATCGGATAAGATTGTTTGTTTAAACCCAAAGTGAAATTGAAGTCACGCAACTTCCTTAGATAACAATCGTCAATCGCGAGGTTAAGTGTGACTGCACCGAAAACAAATGTCGACGTGGAGACGCGAAATCAGAAAAATTTTTGTTTTTGCGGAAAAGCGTATCCGTATATCGGCAATCTAATCGTCGAAAAAAAAATGCGAACACACTCGTGATGATTGTACGTTTCGTGTGTATTAGCATACCTTCTCGCACGACATCGGCTTTGCCAAGCGGCAGCTTGTAATAATCCGTGGGCACTTTGTCAATGGCCGTGCGATAAAGTATCTTCGGCTCGAGAAAGATGCAAGGATCCGGTTCTTCGATACAGCTCAACAACAAACCTTTGGCCTGTACCGGACCTCGTGGAACGACAACCTGTTTAAATTCATCAAAATAACAAAAAAAGAAAAACAAGACTAGTCGTGAATTTCAGTCTTTATCTTCAAAAAAATAAACACGGAGCTAATGAATAATACTAAAAGGTATTAGCAGCAAAGAGAGAAATATAAAAATATCCGCCAAGATTTATATCGACAGAAGCTAAACCGCAGATCAATCGGTATGCGCGAAATAAAAAAAATGACTGACCTTGAGTCCAGGCGTGTGCGCAAAATAAGCTTCGGGACTTTGCGAGTGGTAGAGAGCACCATGACCCACAGCACCACAGGGACTTCTCACCGTCAGTTTGCCGCAATCGAATTGACCGCCACTTCTGTATCGATTCTTCGCCGCCTCGTTTACCAACTGTCGATCACACGACGAACGCGCGAGTTTTTCGAATGTGTTTTCTGTATACCCGCGCATCGAGAACATGTATCAAAACTTTTACCTGATCGAACGCTGGAAAGATGTAGTCGGCAAATTGGATCTCGGCGATAGCGGTGAGACCGAGATTGGCCAAGCCGATACCAAAACCCGCGATGCCTTGCTCGCACAGCGGTGTGTTGAAAACGCGCTGCTGGCCGAAACGTTCTTTCAGGCCCATCGAACAGCGGAACACACCACCGAATTCCACGTCTTCGCCGAATAACACTGCAATAATTCATTATATTTATATCGATTGGATGTAAAATCGTGTGATTGTTTTGTTTGTTGCCGGCCGCACAAACTTTATTTTGCCTATTTGAAACTTTGCGGGAGAGCGATCATATACAATCGCTTTCGTGAATTATGTATGTTACTTCTTTTTTTGTATTTGAAGATAATAAAGAAGCTATGAGGTGTTACAAAAATTGTTGGACTAACCGGTTTTTTGTATATGAGGTGATGTTATTATTTTGGAAATGGTAATTACTAAACACGATTTTCCGGATGAATGAATGAATGCGATAATAGCGAATAAAAAGTTATACCTGCTGTTTCGTCCTTTTCCAGTGTCAAGTGCATAGCATCGTTTATCGCCTGCATCATGTTCATGTCTTTAGTTTCTCCTACGAGATATTCAATCGAAATTTAGATTTTCAAAGAACAGTACTGTACTTTTAATTGAAAATGTTCGAAATCGAAAAAAATCAAATGAATTCATTCACCTTTTCTCTCGGTTTTCGTGTCAGGATGAAACGTAAAGTGGTGCGCATTTCGACAATTGTTTACTGGATCCTCGTTTCGTTGAAATAGTCGTAGATATCTCGTGGCTCGCTGCAAACGAGCGCACGACTTACTGAGAATCATGATCGGCTGGCACTGAATCGTCAACGAGTGACGTGATAACGAGAGCTCATTATCATCCAAAAGCTTATTTACACAAGAATGAGATAGTATAGCTTAGTATATGTATCCCTTCTCCCATCCTACAATGTTATTCACCACACGCCGAACTAAGAGTCGCTTCAATCGCGTATTACTGTAGATGTGTGTTTGTGTCGTTCGAATTTGAACGAAGAAATCACGTGTTGCTGAGCGCGATTACGACGCTAATTGTGTAGATCAATAACCTTTCGATTTTCTGTTTAGAAGTCGATTTTGAGTTATCGTTAGGAGGGAAATTTTGGATGTAAATTGGATTTCGATTGAATGAGAGAACGCAGTTTATTGTGCGTGATTGTATTTAGTTTTTTTTTAAATATGCTTTGACGTAGAGTACACAAAATTATCTCTTAAGACTTAATACTTTCACTGACTTATAGGCGTTCACAGTTTGACGATTCAGTCTAGACTGTCCACTCGATCCGCTCTTGCTCTTTCCTATTAGATTCCGAGAGTAGAAAGAGCCTGTTCTAGATTCAACTTCTTGTTTTTCTGTATAGCAACCACTAATTATTCTTGGTAAAGTAGGAAGCACAGCTTTACCTCAATTAACAACTAAAACTTTTTTTAACAGAATATTTGAAAAATCAATTGGAAAAAGTAACATTGAAAAATGTAAAAGTATAATTAGTGATTGGTGGGTACGCCGATGTTGATGGTTTTGCTTTCCAAAAATTCTTCCAATCCCTCTGTTCCCCTGTAAACAAAAATTAAATATATATAGAGTCTTGTAACAATTAAACAAGTTTTTTTTTAATTTTTTCTCCATAAATTAACTTACAATTCTCGGCCCAATCCAGACATTTTGTAACCACCGAAAGGAGTCTGAGGATGAATAGCGCCCCATTGGTTGACCCTAAAAAATATTCAATATGCAATGTAAAATCAATTGTATTCTCAGATTGTTTGACTATAGGTTGCATAGAATTGTTGTCACTTACCAAACAGTGCCGGCTTGTACTCCCTTTGAGAATTCCAACGCGTCGTTTAGATTCTCCGTGAAAACGCCAGCCGATAAGCCATACGTCGTATTGTTAGCTCGTTTTATCACCTCGTCCAGCGTTTCGAATTTGAAAATGCTTTGAACTGGGCCGAATATCTGGAAAAAAAGAAAAGAAAAGAATATTTTTTGTTATTGTGCTTTAGCGCAATTGAATTACGTTACAATAATAGTTACCTCTTCTTTTGCAATCGCCATGTCGTCCGTGACGTTTGTGAATACTGTTGGTTCTATGAAATATCCCAAGTTGCCAAGACGCCTACCGCCCATTTCACATTTGGCGCCTTCCTTTTTGCCAGCTTCGATTAGACGCAGTACTTTATTGAATCCTACGCTATCAATCTGTAAAAAATAATTATCACAATTATTAGCTAGATACTCTTATACAATCTAAATAATGAAAATTTTTTAAGAAAAAAAAAATTACGCAATAAGGTAAAACAAACTAAAGTTCTAATTTTTACACTCGTTAGAATAGATTGCATAACGCGTTTAAAAGTGACTCACCTGTGGTCCCTGAAAAACATCAGGCTCGAAAGCATCTCCAACCTTGACTTTGGAAGCCAATTCAACATATCGCTTTACAAATTTATCGTAAATTCCAGATTGAACGAAAGTTCTGGTCGGTGCGCAGCATGTCTGGCCGGCATTCACGAAAAGGGAATCGGCAGCGTATTTCGCAGCGAGCTCCACTAAAAAATGATTACAGAGTTGTTACAGACAAGTCACGCTATAGCGTAAACTGCACTCTGTAATCAAGTAGCTACAATGGATGAATTGTTACTTACGATTTGCGTCGTTGAACACGACCAATGGACTCTTTCCTCCCAATTCCAGAGTGACTTTTTTCAAATTCGACTTTGCCGATGCTTCTAATACGCACTTTCCCACCTGTAAAAAATTTCAAACGAAATGTTTATAGATTGCTCGCAAAAAAGGACAAATTGTTGAAATATTTGAAACTTACGGCTGTGGAGCCAGTGAAGCTGACTTTATCAATGTCAGGATGGCTGGAAAGAGGAGCACCGGCAGTAGGACCATAGCCCGGTAGAAAGTTAACGACACCCGGTGGGAATCCAACTTCCTTGACAAGATTAGCCACGTAGAGTGCAGTCAAGGGTGTTTGCTCGGATGGCTTGATGATAACCGTGCAGCCACTCGCCAAAGCCGTTCCAAGTTTGAAACTCAACAAGGTCATCGGGTAATTCCACGGTATGATTACTCCCACAACACCTACCGGCTCTTTCCTCGTCAAAGTGAATTCTTTGCCGTCTGAAAAACAAAAATTAAAATTTTTAATTGAGCACTTTGTTTCCTGAAAAAAAAATATAAGAAATGTTTGATCGTCATACCTGACGGAACAGTTTTTCCATGGATTTTGTCGGCACATCCCGCATAATAGCGTATGAAATCTGCCGCCGCCAAAGTTTGATAGTACGAATCACTGAACGGTTTGCCATTATCCAATGATTCTAAACTGGCAATCTCGTTCACGTTCTCCTCGACGAGTTCGGCAAGCTGTCATGCATTCATTCGTGATTAATACGTTTATCACCTAGCGAGTTACAATTTTCAAGCGAACGACAGCTGTATAGTATACATACTTTATAAATAAGTTTTCCACGCGCAGAAGCATCGAGGTTTCTCCACTCGGATCCTCTTTCGAAAGCTGCTCTTGCTGCTTTTACGGCGATGTCCACGTCAGCCTAAAAATTGTCAATGTTTGCGTGAGAAAAGTGTGTGGCGTTCTCGCCTTACCGCTAATTATACGTAAAGATACAATCGTAGAAAAGTAGATAAGAAAAATATTCTATTTTTCATTGTACCTTATCGGCTTCTGATATTTCCGCGATAACTTTTTCATTGGCAGGATTGATTGTCTGGAATTTTTTGCCACTCGCCGAATCGACCCACTCGTTGTTGATGAATAACTGTAGCGAGCGAAAAATAAAGAATCTTTTTTTTTATTCTCGAATTATCGTTTCGTTCGCGCTTTTTATAGATTTTTGTTGAGTCTATACGAGTTTTGCACGACGATGTGACTCGTTAGTCGTGGTGACATTGTAAAATGAAAAGAAGATAAATTGTAGCGAATTAAACATTATGACAGAGTATTTTTAAAAAATTGCTGACGTTGCGCGGTAAACGCAACTATTTCTTGATAGTGTCTTAAGGAGGCTCGATGGTTTTTAATAAAATTGTAGATTTCCTTCAAACTTTAACAAAACATACTTCAACTATTGAAATTTTCATTGGTATAAAAAAAATGGGGGGTTGACGAAGAAAATAACAAGTTATCGTCACCCCAAACTGTAAACTTTTGACACGTATCTTATGGGAATGATCGCGTAAGTATAAGACATTCAAATCGATTTTTTGTTGCAATAAAATTATAGATTGTCACAGAAAACTAGCTACGTGTAGATAATGTAACGGCGAACATTTTAACGTAAAAAAATTCACTGATTGACGACTGAAATAAAGAGATCTCAAAGATAATCATAATGCCAGTCATGACTCAAGTTCGAATACATTGTAGGTATATGCGCCAGTGCCGTGAGCGGCCGGCCATGGAGGGGAGCCGTAAATGTTATCGCTGCCATATCTAATTATTATCTCAAAAAATTTTATATTTGAGTTTATAGAAGTTAATTTGGGCACTATACACAAAATTTTAAACACTAAAACCACCAATATATTAGAGTTAACATTGGAACCCCCAACTTGCTACGGCACCAAACCATCGAGACTCCTTAAGGAAAGAAAAACTGTTTGCTCGACTTATCGCGAACACGGTTACGGTTAGAACACGATGACAAAGTGAAAAAAAAAAAAACGACGAGAATAAATACCTTTGTGTATTTGATTTGAGGATTTGCCGTTGGCTTTGGTGCCGGAACCATGTTGTAGTTTGAATGTTGTCGTTGTTTACCTAAGAGAACAGTGTACCTACGCAGGCGATGAATGTGTTGCGATCGAACTTGCACGCGCGAATGCGACAGCTGCCGGGGAGATCTTTATATATCACGCGTTGCCCCCACCATGAATTTCTTCGACCTCGAACTTTAACGACTATTAGCTGTTTTTTCGCATGGGTGGATCCTAATAGATGCTGTATATCATCCTAGAAATTTCAATTTGTATTTATTGAATGAGACGAATCGATACAATTTCACACATTCATTTATTTGCGACGCGTGTATGCTAATTTAATAACAACCGCAATTATTCTTGTATTGCTAACTGCATAAAAACTCGTGCTAATTGAAATCATCTAAGGCTCGCCTTAGATGTAAAAAAATGAATTCATTGTAAATCTCATTCTTGAAAATTGCAACATTTAGTATGAGAATGACACGTCGTGACACGTATAGTTTCGCATTTGCAATCTATGATGATTTTTTTATTAGTTTAGTATGTTGGGAATGACTTGTGAATTTTAATTTGATTTAATATTCATGAGGAGGAAAATCGATAAGCGTGATTAGGAATATCCTTGAAGACGTATCCTGATTGCAAAAAAAAAAAATAATTTTGAAAAATGTTGATGATGAAAATTGCAAATTCGATGGAAAAATTGGCCATGAAAACACGAAAAAAAATTTTTCTTGAACAATATTTCTTGAGCTATACTATACGGTGTAGAAGAAACATCTGGAAGTGAGAAAGAATCCGACGTTGCGCACGCACCCACTCAAGCCTGCGATTACAATGGGCTGCTTACAATAGCGAAGTAAGTACATATACTTTTCACTGAAGAATGCTCAACAAAAAATAAATTTCTTCTTTTCACTGGTACTGTCGACGTCGCGAGTTAGGGTGATGGTACTAAAGCTAACGGTTATTAATCGAAAATAATGATATCGTTCATCGATTCGCATTGCATAAAAAATTGAAATTTCTTTTTTTATCCCAAGCATCTTCAGTTTCGCTATCTGTTCATGCAATAAAAAAACAATCATTATAATATCAGTACTTGTAAACAATACCTCATAGAGGGACATATTATCTTTGTTTGCTTAATTCTTATTACCTTTCTGTTTTACTATATTTTATTAGTTGAACATTATCAACTTTTGATAAATAATTTTTAAACAAAATCATGAGTTTATTTATATATCGGTCGTATGTTTTATAAAACTTATGCGAAATGTTATCTTGCCGTTCGAATTCTACCTTAGAAAACTAGCAAATATACTTAATTATATATTTCTACACTGATTTTAGCAAACGATTATTATGATTTCATGAACATTTTTGAAAATATCGTGTTATGCATTTGTCAATTTACTTGAAAGTTTTTCGTATTAAAGATATAAATGTGGGATAATTAAATAAGGCCAGGGTATTATGGGGTGCAATTATTTAACAACACAACTTTCTTATTCAAGGACTAACCCGACTCTCTCACACTCTTATACTCTAATGCACACACATACACACAACTACAATCCCACATAAATGTAATTAGAAATCAATGATTAATCTTACCTTCAACTTGTAGTTAAGAAAGATCAACTAGTTTTTTTTTTTAATTTACGGCTAAGTAATCATTCATACTATCATTAAAATATATAGACAACCGCTCTAATTCATTTGACCTCTAGTTCTAGTTCTATTTGTTCTTTTTACTCCCTATACCCTTCTCGGGCTTTTAGGGTACCTCACTCACCACGGTAGTGTGGGAGGCATTTTCCCCCCTTTAATATCCCCTTATGCTCCTTTTTGCTCAGCATACCCTCCCGTGAACCATCGAGATGCATCGGACTACTGCGTCCCAAAGCAGTCATTATTCGCATCTATACTTAGTTCGTGCCGTAAACCCCCCTGCAGTTGACCGGAGGACGCCAATCCCCCCCAGTTACTGGACTTACAGCTTAAGATGGAATCCGAATCACCAGAGAGTCGCGGTGTTAATTTTGGCACATATACTTTTTAAAAAAAGCCATTGGTATCCCACCGGGAATCGAATTTTTTTTTTTTCAAAATGATTTTATTTGCTTTAGAATGGTACAGTAATAGTTACATTGGTAGGCGCAAATACATCAACTAAAAAAAGCTTTATCACCCAGGTCCTCCGCATGGGAGCCCTGCGCTCTATATCCACTGAGCCACCGCGACTCTCATTTGACCTCTATTTTCAAATAAAAGCAAGCATCGTTTTAAGATATTCCAGAAAAGTTTTTATTTGCTATATAAATAGATTTTTTCAGAGTCTAATCTTATAAACTTTACGTTGTGTGCAATAATATAAATATGTTGTACTTTATATAAGTATTATTACTTTTATTGTAATAATTTATAATATTTAATGTATAATATTTTAATTACTGTAAGCATTGAATTAGCAATAATATATTGTTTTGCTACAGTATACATATAGATATCTTTTTATGCAGTGACGATAAGCTATATTAAATAATATGCAACAAAAATCGAATTCGTTAAATTGTAAAGGCTAATTGTTACGGCTAAGTGTTACCTACATTATCGACACTTTGGGTCATGGCAAAATTAATCATTGCAAATTTAGACTTCAGCTGATATATCAGAAATCTGCTTTATTGTTAGATGTCAACACATCATATTCACTTGAATTACATATTTATTCAAAGTATAAGTTTGTTGGAGTTTTTGATTCTAGTTCGAATACTGAATTTCTTTGATGTTTTCAGTTAAACTGCCATAAATAAAAAATTACAAGAAATCAGTCAAGAATTAAATTCACTATTTAAGTTTTATTTTTATTCTCGATGAATAAAATCCGTTTACGCGCTGTTGCTATTTTAAAAATAATATTTAACAACTCAACAAAATTAAATTTTAGGAAGGTATCAACTGTAAAAGTGAAAATATCAGGTTTCGAAATTACTTGCAGTGAAGAACGTAAATCGTAATCTATGATAAGAGAACATTGCTTCTTCAAATGAGTTGTCTTAATTAGCAGCTATCACCAGTGTACAAATATTTTTTAATGAGCACATTTTTCATTGATAAATTACAGTATGAGATATTTCTTTTACAAACAAGTTTTCACCGCAACTCTAATATAAGATTAATCTCAACAATTGAAAGTCGATCCGTCAAAATAGCGATAAATAAATATCAAAGTTAATTGACGTTTTCCTCGCGCAAAACAATTGTAGGAAAATTTCCAGCGTTTCGAAACTGAAACTTCTGCAGTTTGTTTAATATTTTTATTCTAATCATTTTTCCGAGAGAAAAATATGTTGTTTGAAGTGTCATCGCGCGAACGGTGATATTAAGTTTGTCAATGGCTTAAAAAAGACTTATCGGCTAGTATGGCGTTCAATTAGTCCTGCACGTATATAATATAATAATCTACCGCTGAAACAAGGCGTCTCCCGGCACATCGCGCAAGGGGGAGCCGGTAAACGCGCAGATATATATATATATACATATATATACACTGCGAAACTAGCCTGGTACAAAAACGGCGTGTCCCTCGCAGAACCGGCTCACTTCGCAACAGTCTTCCGTGCCTACTATTCGATATTCAACGAGACAATCATGGGTAGCTCCAAACCAACCATCAAGTACACTAAGGTTAGACTCTTTAGAATTCTTTTGACGTTCTCTGTTTGTTTTTTTTTTCAATTGATCACGTGATCTTTGTTTCTTTGCGCGCCTTGTTTGCCATTCATTGGTCAAAATCGCTTAAGCTAACTTGCAATTAACTATGTGTTCGTACGGAAATTTTCTATTAGCGTCTTTTTATTCTGTTTTTGATTGACAGAGTTAATAGTTTGCTTTCTAGTTTCATTATCGATTCAATCATACAAGAAACGAAACGAAACGTTTTATATAAGAGTCATTTCGACTTAATAAAGTAATTGGCCTTCAACAAACTACTGCATGCGAGCAGGAACGATGTCACTGAACTTAGAGTTATGTAGACGTTCATTCAATTTTGAAAAATCAGCATTCGCGTATTATTTGAGCTAGAAAATCAGACGTAAGGTAGGTGTACCCAATATGGGACTATTGTCGGTTTTGATATGTTCGCGATGCTTTGGCAGTGCTAAACTGTCACATTATGTTTGTACTATCAAATAATGAAAGTTCCATTGATTTGAATGACCCCCGAACGCTAAATCCGTTTTCCAGCAGCCATTTAGTGTTTTACACAAGCAAGTCGTCGACCTCATTGAATTTCATACAGCTAAATATTTATTGTTTAAAGTAGTTTCATATATTTTAGCATAAATTTGCGATAAACCATTCAATTCATCTTCTTTTATCCTTTCAAAATCACTCATCAGAAACTATCTAGCGTGTAAATAAGCCAAATACCGCTCGAATTACTTTTGTCTCTTGGTTGCTTTCGGTTGTACCCAATATGGGACTATACCGAAAATTATTAATGGATCATGAAAAAATAATGTTTTTCCGTGTTCCAGTTTTGAATTTTTGTGAGTAACTTAAGACAAAACTTGACAGTTAGCCCTTGGCTGGACAAAGGGGGTCGTTCGCGACCCCAGGGGGTGCTAGCGAGCGGTCGCTCATTTCTATATAGCTATGGCCAAGCCTACGGCAGAATCCTCGAAAATCGAAAAATCGTCCGAAAATGTGCAATAAATCAATCAATTATGAAGCTTTTCGTTTACAATTTTTTTACAGTAATCTTCAAAATTTTCTTTGTGAAAAACAAAAAAAAAACGAAAAAAATCGTAAGTCCAGCTAAGGGTTAGTCAAAATAAATTTACTTATTCTACTTGTCAATGATAGAATTTCGATTTTCGTTATAATTTTAAAAATTAATGTTTATATGTAACTGTAACATTGCCACATCGTATTAATTAGCTTATAATACTTGAAAAGTGATAAATCTTGATTTTTTAACTTACTTATACGTATCTCGTATGATTTATATACGTAAAAATTTTTTTTTCTGTAATAGTCCCATATTGGGTACACTGTCTTTTTATGCCGAAAAAAAGTCGTTGCATTCAATAAATCGGGCTAGCTTTCATATAAAAAATCGTGCGACAACTCGCTTCAAAGGGTAAATAATCAGCTTCAAAACGAGTCCACCCCCGTCGAAAAATTCATTAATAGTAAAAAGATATAGCTTTTTGTCGAAAATAGTCCCATATTGGGTACACCTACCTTATATGTTTTGAAATTCTTACGGCATTCGACGGTATTTTTCCAATGGAAAAAAAAAGTAGTCGTGGCTATCATCTGATGATTTGCAGAAACTGTAGATAACGGGCGTTAAGAAATAGTTATCGCCATTAAATTTTTACATTCAAGAGACCACCACTAAGATCTAAATATCGCGCGACCAAAACGAAATATAATCACGTAAAAACGAAAAAAAAAACGGTTTAAAAATTAGCTTAGTTTTCATAATTTTTATTGACGGCATTGAATTGCCCTTAGATTGATTAATCGTAATCTGAACGCAAACAATTATCGATCGTAATTTTTTTCAAGCTTTAACGAGAGTTATTTGGCATTGAACATTTGTAAAATTTGTAATTTGCAGTTGTTCATCAACAACGAATTCGTGGATTCCGTTAGTGGAAAAAAGTTTCCGACAATCAATCCAGCGACCGAGGCTGTTATCGCCGAAGTATCAGAAGGAGACAAGGTATATAAAAAACTATCGCGCCCATAAACATATCACAACAGCCTACAACGATATCTTTTTTTTCTAGGCCGACGTCGACAAAGCCGTCGCAGCAGCCAGAAAAGCTTTCTCGCGAAAATCAGTATGGCGTACCATGGATGCATCCGCGAGAGGCGCACTGATGATCAAAGTAAGATTCCGCTGATGATAGCGATAAGAAAAGCGCGAACTACATTCGAAATAGAGCGAAAAAAAAAATTGATTTACGAATTTGCAGCTTGCAGAATTGATGCAACGTGACATCGGCTATCTGGCGAGCGTCGAGTCATTGAACAATGGAAAAACTTACGTCAGCGCTCAGGGCGATATACAAGCGAGTATCCAGTGCATTCGTTACTATGCCGGCTGGTGCGATAAGATTCATGGATCAACAATCCCAGCAGGTAAAAAAATCTCTCTTATCGCGTTGGAAAAACTAGAACGATGATAATTTTGCGATTTCGCAGACAACGGATTTTTCTCGATAACGAAAAAGCAGCCGGTGGGTGTTGTCGGACAAATCATCCCTTGGAATTATCCGATTATGATGGTTGCCTGGAAATGGGCACCAGCTCTCGCGACTGGTTGCACCATTGTTCTCAAGCCAGCTGAACAAACACCTTTGACTGCACTCTACATGGCTGCTTTGGCCAAGGAAGCTGGTTTCCCTCCTGGCGTTATCAACGTGATCAATGGTTTTGGTCCGACTGCTGGTGGAGCTATTGCTGAACATCCGGACATCAACAAGGTCGCTTTTACTGGATCGACCGATGTGAGATTTTCTTATTAAGGATTCATTGCCTAGAAATTGCGAATAGATTTGTTGATTGACTGTTTCTTTGCAGGTTGGTCATATTATCATGCAAGCTGCTGGAAAGTCGAACTTGAAACGTGTCAGTCTGGAGCTTGGCGGCAAGAGCCCTCTGATAATCTTTGACGATGCAGATCGTAAGTTATTTGATTGTCATGAAATTATACTAAAGTCGATTTTTAATGTATCTCCTAATACCGCGGTCTTGTAAAATATAAATTGAGCTACAATTTTTCTTTTATATAACAGTGAAAATGGCAGCCAACATTGCCTACAACGCAATTTTCGCCAATCACGGACAGAGTTGCTGCGCTGGTTCGCGTACTTTTGTCCATGCCAAGGTTTACGATGAGTTCGTGAAGCATGCCAAGCAACTGGCTGAAAACAGGAAGGTTGGTGACCCATTCGACAAAAACACCGACCAGGGACCACAGATTGATTCGGAGATGTTCCAAAAAGTACTCGGACTCATTGAGTCTGGAAAGAAAGAAGGTGCCACTGTGGTTACTGGTGGTGGTCGTGCCGGTACTGTTGGATACTTTGTCCAGGTAATTTATGGAAATTGTTTTACAAATGTTAGTGTTTTCAACGAAATGTCACGATTTCAGCCTACTGTCTTTGCTAACGTGAGTGACAATATGAGAATTGCGAAAGAAGAAATTTTCGGACCTGTGCAGTCTATCTTCAAGTTCAATACTTTGGAAGAAGCCATCGAGAGAGCAAACCAGACTACTTATGGTCTTGCAGCTGGTATTATCACTAAAGATATCGATAAGGCCATGACCTTTGCTAATTCTGTAGATGCTGGAAGTGTTTGGTATGTATTTGTACTTTTATGAAAATTATGCTGTCTACCATTCAGACTGATATTTAATATTAACTGAAGGATCAACGGATATGATTTGGTCACTGCTCACACACCTTTCGGAGGATTCAAGCAATCTGGCATTGGCCGTGAACTGTAAGATTACAAATTTTATATTTATTGTAAAATGTTAATGCATTGAGTTTTCTTGACTGATGAGACAAAATATTATTTTTAGGGGTGAAGAAGGTTTACACGAATACCTTGAGATAAAGACCATAACTATGCGAGTGGCATCTTAAATAGTGCATTTATCAGAATCAGCAAACAAGATAATGTTGGAACCAAAAAATGTTTTTAATACTTTGTGTAAACTTTACTATGGTCATTAATGAAATAAGCATATTTTATACTTATAAAAGAAAGTGAAAATAAAAATTGTATTTTTCATAAAATTCCTTTTTTTTCATTATTTTTATTTCATTACCTGATATTTTATACAATTAATTAACAAATAACCCTGGATTACATCTTTTCAATCTGCAAAAGTAAAAATAATTTGACATTAAAAAAATTTAAACTTGGAATTAATTCATGGTTGATTTTTATTTTAAAGTTACCTAGTAATCTATGCATCATCAGGTGGGATACCAAGCTCTTCATCGGTGTATGTCCTGGGATCACGCAGGAATTCACCATCATACAATCCCTAAAAATATTATAAGATAAATACACTTTTAATAACAACATTTTTCTCTCTTGATCAATATATGAACATTCTTAATCATACTATCATTAGTAATTTTGATATTGAACTTGAAAGCAAACCATAAGATTTCATTGAGCTTTCATAAAGGCTTTTAATTTTGTAAAGAGCATTCGAAATGAATACATACAATAAGATGAGGCCATCCGTGCCACAAATTCCAATAAAACCAATAGAAACCTATACATGAGACAAGGGTAGCACCTCTTGTCGCCCACTTTGGGGGTACTGGCCTTGTCCGATAACACCAACTGCAAGGACAAGCGAATAAGTCAGTGGTAGGGAATAAATAATTATTTTGTTTAATTTTCCGTAAACATAACCTAAAGCAAAGTTATCAAATAGACTTATATAATTATAATGATAGGGTAACTTACTCGCCCTCGCTGCTGTTTCGAATTTGCTGGGCAAGAAGCTTGCGAGACGATGAGCTTTGCGAGACATTCTTCAAAAGGCCCACGGCCCTAGAGCCGATCATTTTTATGCCTCGTAAACAAATCTAATGCACTGAGAAATTATTGAAACCTCACAAATTAAACACCTTTTGGCTGCTTTTGGTTTTGGCAGCAGAATAGCAGTCGACAGCAAGTAGCATAACTGAGCAGTCTACTCCAGCGCTTTGCTCCAAAGTGCGAGCATTTGGAACTACTTTGACCTGTGTAAGTGGTAATGCAGAGAGCTCTTTAGCCGATAATTCCATAGTCGGCGTAATGAGCGAGACAAGGACAGAAAATGCGAATAAAAACAAAAAAGAGCGCATCGTCTGCTTATGCTGGTGAATGTGTTCCTGTCAGCTCGTAACAAAGGAATAGTGATATATTTTATAAATTTTTATGAAAATTAGAATCTAAATTACTGAAATATGGTTAGATATTGTTGTATATGCAAAGTGGAGTGTGGAATGATAGAGGATGTCACTTTGCACAAGTAATTACAAATTGCTACCTTTCTATTTGCATACCATTGATTGATTTTTTTCTCAGGTATAGTCTCGACCTTAGCCCAAGTAATGCAATGATATTAATAATTTTCAGGATTCCACGAG
The DNA here is from genome assembly GCA_035047105.1 of Galeopsomyia nigrocyanea. Classification (NCBI taxonomy): domain Eukaryota; kingdom Metazoa; phylum Arthropoda; class Insecta; order Hymenoptera; family Eulophidae; genus Galeopsomyia; species Galeopsomyia nigrocyanea. The sequence goes on along the minus strand of JAWWMK010000032.1, from coordinate 5,321,713 downwards.
ATGAAGAAATGAAACAGAAGTGGTTTATAGTTATAGGTAGAGAAGTTAATGTGAAGTATGCTACAGTTTGTAGTCAACATTTCAAACAAGATGATTTTGTGTACAAAGTTCATGGGGACAACATCAGAAGATTTATCAAGCCTACGGCAGTTCCATCTTTGTCTTATATTCGCTTTGATAGGTAAATTTATTTTTGATAAATTCAAAATAGCCTTAGTTGTAGAGAAAGTTCTAGAAATAATTTTCTTTAATAAATTGCAGTGAAAATGGTATATGCCCAAACTTAGCATTTGAAAGATCCTCCAGCGAAGAGTCAATTGTTTCACCATTGCAAGAGTCTAATGTGTAAGTCTATACCTGTCAATCGTCAAACAATTTTATCATCTTAGAAAACTATGAAAATAATGTTTTATAGTAACAAGAATGCCCCATTGCTACTACCTGCTAAGTTGAAACCTACATCAGCTGAAAGTAATTCAAGTTCAGAACTTAATAAAGCTTCGAATGCACAGAAATCTGCATACAACAATAAAAGTCTTGGCAGTAAACAGAGTAGTGAATTTGAAGAATCTGAGAATGATGATGTGGAAATGCAAAATATGCATGATTATGCAGTGACAAAAACTCAATGGACAAAAAGGTATGTTATTATTTGATTGTTATTAGAGACTAATCTGTACACATAATTTGTCAAGATATTTGTCATTCGAGTCTCATTTAATGATAGCGATTAAAACTTCCTGACTTTTATAAAATGATTTTGAATAAATAAGGACATTTGAATGATAAAATTATAATTATTGTGTACTAGGCGTTTTCATAATAGAAAGACTATTGGAGATTTGTCCAGAGAAGATTTCACTTCTGATGAGAGTTGGAATGTGGTGCAAAATTTTATTGAAGAAAACAAGAAAAAGCAGAGGGCATTGAATCAGCAAATTAATCGTTTGAATGAAAAAGTAGCTAGTTTGAAAGCAGTTATAGATCACGTCAATAAGACTAGATCTCTTCCTAAAGACGTTAAGGATGAGATAGAAAAAATAATTTAATGTGATAAAAAAATTGTCGTAACTTTTGTATTTTTATAAAAATACTTTGATATTGGCAATAACTATTAGTAGGTTTAAGTTTTGTGATAAATTAATACAAACGTGAAACATGACAAAATGATTATCCTGCAATGACTGATAATGAAAACATGCAATTATTATCAATATTATAAAACAATATAATGTTAATTTTAAGTAACTATAGTTAGCCAGCGAATTGTGCTTATTAAAAGAATTGCATTTTATAGAATTATTGTATTTTTTATAAACAAGTTAATTGATTAGAGGTATTGTTAAATATATATATCTGCAATACTTTATGAATGTAAGAGTATACGTTTGCAGTCAGTTCCAAGGAAAAACATACCTTTTTTCAATCACGATATGTACAAGTATTTGATGTCTGAAACTTGCCATACACATATGCATTTATTAAGACGTACTGCAAATAATTTAATGTTGATGTAACACGAAAATTAAATGTGATTTTCTAATACGCGACGTAAGATGTAAGATTGACGAACAAAAATCAATTTTTGAATAAAAATTGCCAATACAACATTTCATTTACTTATTTACCTTATCATTCACTCAATTATTTTTTTAATTTTTGATTAACGAAAATTTCAATATGCTTAGAGTATGTGCATACGAAAGAAAAAAAAAGCGAGTTTTATATTTTATGATTGTAACTTTTCTTATTTTCATTAGGCCAGTTTTCGAAAAAATATTAGAAGAATTTTCATCAAAGCACTCCTTTTTTATATGAGATGTGTTGATTTTCAATCTGTATAACTTCATTAACTGAAAAGATCAAATAATAAGTCATGAATATTTTTAAAAAACTTGGAATATTTAGAAAATTAAAATGTATTCGATTTTATCTGAATCTTTTGCAAGCTTTAAATTAAATTTAAATGAATCAATAATGGAGTAACTCGACAAGCTTATTTCAGTAGTTAAATCTTTAAAATTGTACGTATGTATATACTGCAGAAAGACTGTTCCGCAATGATATTTGGAAAAGTGTAGCCTCGAGCTCGTTGCCTTGCCTTTCACTTGGCTTTGTCTCTCACGCTAGCCGCAATAAAATTATAGTTCAAAAACAGAAACGCAGAATATTCTTATATGCAACAAGACGATGATTTTTTTCTGTGGAAAAATAACTTTAGTCTCGAGTTGTTTATAGTGAATTTCATTCAAGATTCAACTCAATGCTTATAATTTCATTAAAATGAAATAGATCGCTCATAAAGGATTACGAGGCAACATAAGACTTGCAGTAGTTGCTTTAGGAGCTTGCAGAAATATAGTTTTTCAACAGAATAAATGAAAATAGAAGATTTTTATTTATTGTATTTTGATAACTTTGTAAAACTCGTTGATATCGAGAGACGGAAAAAATTAAACACCAATTCGAGGATAAATCTTTTAGCTAAATTAAATTTACGTAAACTTATTTTCTCTATAGCTTTAACCAGCCTTTACGAAGGCAGAGAATAGAAAAATTTCTTTTTAAACAAAATATTTTGAGAAATAGAAGTTCTTGCGTTTGTCAGTTTAAATGGATTTTATTTGCCATCTCTACTATCGATTACTCAATTGAAAACCTATTGTTTGCAAACAAGAAAGAAGGAGAAAGAGACAGCAGAAGTCATAGCGATGTACACATATGTGCGAAAAATAACTTTACCGTTTTTTTAATTATAGATTTTCTAAATTATCGTCTTTCATTGCGAGTGAAATAGCAAATATTCCAGTTACAATTCGTTTCTAGAAACAGTGTTGTATAATTGTGCTATTTGAATATGAGATTTTGTTATTGTTCTGTTTATCCGTTACTATATCGATTGTCATTTTAGTTAGTTCATAACCTGCCAGTTCTATTAAATCACGTTCCGTCAGTTGTCGTTTTATAAAAGTATTTTGCTTTATTAAAATACATGTACATTTCAAATATACAATGAGTACATAATTACGTGTAGGAATAACCATTCGTACGTGAATTACAACTAATTTGGAAATTTGGCCGACGGGTCAATTCTGTTGCCTTCGCTACTAAAAACTATAATAATATGCATGATATAATAAGGTAAGATATACCAGTATAATTTGAAAGCTATATTAAATCTAGTAAATGATAAAAATTATTTTTAAGTGTTGCTACTTCTTTCAAAAGCTCATAAATAGCAAAAATTATTATTTACGAATAGAAGTTATCTGAGATAGCTGCTTATATTATGCTTGTCACACATAAAAGCGTGTCGCTTTCAACTGGATGTGACTGAAATTTATAAGGACTTGCATTGCGATTTCTTCTGATGATTAGCTTAACCATTTAATTAAAATCTAAATAAGAAATCGTAAATTTATATTTTGATTTCATCGTGTTGAAATCATCACGCATTAATTCCAAAATAAATTTAATTTCGTCGAATTTCTTAACTTTGATGAAAAACCTTCTAACACACAAGGAATAAGTTTGTTTAAATTGGGGAAAAATAGAGAATCCTTGTATATATTACAGCAAAAATATAAATCTAGGCGATTCAAATAAAAAATGCAGCTTTTAGTAGAAATAAAATTATATATAATGAATTTTTAAATACAACATTAGCCTTTGAAACATGGCATACATTTCAAGAAGGTCCCCCCGTACTACCTAATTTCCCCGCAGCAAAATCTTCATAAAAAGCGCAAAATCGCGTAAAACTTTCGACTTACATTCTCGTAATTGCTTGGCTCGTATCTTCCACTGTCGTATTCGAAGTTTTTGATGGCGCAAATTGGAAAAGGCACCGGAGAAAAAAAAATTAAACTAAGAGCAAAGGAGAAAAAAAAACGCGAGTCTCGCAGGCGCCGGCGTTCGCCATTACATATCTTCTCGAGCCGAGTCGCATAAGTTCAACGATAAAAGTAACCTCGGCTTCGCGCTATTGGTCGAGCTTGCCATTCCAAGGATTCATCGCACTAGGGTGCAACCCCCCTTAGATCCGTAGATTGGCCAACTGGTCGTAATCTTGGCGCGCGATCCAGCCCCTCGTCTTTGGTACCACTAGGGGCTGTAGTCGGAGTTTATATGGTGGCCGTATACAAGCCCTGCAGTCGTTCGTTCTCGGAAAAAAAAGGTCGCGTATATGGCTGCTGCGCGCTTTATAGACCGGCAGCTTTTATGGCGAGCTCTCTCGCGATATCAGAAAAAGAAAGAGGAAAAAAAACGTATAGAGTCGTGCACCCTTCCGAGAGGCCTTCCCTATTTTTCCTTTCTTTCCTCTTTTCTCGTCTCTCATTTATGACGCGCTTCGCTGTTTGGCCGGTTTATTGGATGCCGCGCGCTTCCAATGCCGATTTTTCCTTGGGTGAGCTTCTCTCTCTCTCTCTTTTTTTGTGCTTTTATTGCACCCAGGACAATATACGCGAGTGACATCAGCTGCATCGCCCGTTTCCTTTTCGCTTTCTCATCTCCGCGCGATCTATTGGAGAGCGATAGTTCGTTTCGTCATCTCTTTCGGTATGAGCACGAGAGAAACGCGAATTTTGTATATGTACTTGAGCCTCGAGTGTTGAACGATATTACTATACGCTTCTGGATCGAGTCTTATCTTGAAAGTTATTTTGCTCGTTCAATTTACTGCGAGAGTCGACTTTATTGCGAAGAGACAATGGCAGTTTTGGTACTAAAAAATCAAATCAACGAAGAACAAGGTTGGCTTGCTAGAAATTATTTTAATAAAAGTAGAATCGAGTTAGAAAAAAATAAAATTTGATAAAAGATTTTGCACCTTGTAAACTTAATTCATAAAGTATCAATTAAGCGTTTCAGACAGCTAAAAATATTGAAAGTTTAACGTCGCGAATTCTCGATACTGCTTCAAACTTTGGCGACAACATTAATACTTGCAAGAGTTTTAGCATTATAGTATGAAAAATTTCAACGCAAATCATGTTGCAAAGTGAACATATTTGATTTACTGATAAAAACGGCAAACATTGTTCAAGAAAAAGAGAAGGACAAACGAATAATTTACTTTCAACGTAACAGGGATTTCCCAGGTGCAAATCAATAAACTCAGGCTCAGGCTAACAAAAATATTAGTATTGATATTGATTATATGCATATATAAAAATTAGAATCGATTATTCGAACTATAACTTTCATAATATCCGAATTCATAATGACCGTAATATATGGAAAAAATCTTGCAGTTTGGGAAAAAGGAATTCAGTAATTGTAGAAAATTGTATGATTAGCTGTCGAGGGATAAGAATAAAGTTCTTTCTGCTAATTGATTATATTTTAGTTAAAGATAAGCGTGTGCGAAGCAGGGCAGCTTTACAGAAAATCGGAGTTCACTTTGTTTAGACCACTGCAAATTAAATTTCGACGACAGAGATTTATTTTTTTAATATAATTGCAATACATAATGCATAATCCCTGAAAATTCTATAATATTAAAGAAACATGTTTAATTCTAAGACGCGCCTTTTATCAGGTTGTTCGTGGGAAAATCAATTTTCTCATTATTAATTATTTTTATGAAAATAAGTCTCTTAAGGCCTTACAGTCATCCAAAACTCAATACCAGCATTACCGTGTATTTTAAATGGGGAAAAAATGCTTCCATTCTGCGCACGATTCAAGCAAAACCACCGAAGCGATTTTGACGTGCAGGGTCTCATTTTCTTCGTTATTTAATTTCCTTTGTTGTCTTTTTCTTAGATTTTCAAGTTTAGCCGTCGTTTTCTTTTTATATCGCAATTGTCAACATTTTTTCTAAATTTTTTGACAATCATTTTTAAAAAGTTCTTCTATCATTTGTTCCAGGACGAAAATCAAAATTCTAAGACAGGGACAGCATAGGAAATTGAATAACGAACAAAATAAGATCTCGCATTTTGAAATTTGTTCGGTAGTTTTTTTTGAATCGTGTGCAGAATGGAAGCATTCAATCCCATTTGAAGTACACGGTATAGACACGCTTGATTTTTGGGTGATTGTATGGCCTTAAATCTCATTCTTTGCAAATATAAATATTATTCACTAATAATGAACGTAATTATTTTTTGTGTGTTTGAAGTCTTTTATTTCATACTTGTTGATAAGTTCCTTTACCACGGCCTAACGACTTCTAAATATTTCTTGCAAGTGCAAAGTCATTAAATTTCATGAAATACATATAAATAGTTTCCTAAATACTTCTTCTTGTGTTTTTTTTTAACCAAGAAAAAGTAAACAAATCTGTAGTGAAAAAATTTAGTCTCGCGAAAGGGTGAGCTGGCAATATCACGAGTCGCGCCACACGCGAACCGTGACCACTTGATTTTGCTGACTGACTTTGCCGACTTATGATTTCGAAACACCAGAACAGTTTTCAACAAATTTTGGCGCGTCGATTTTATATCGTATTAAAATTAATGGACATGGGCAGTTACTCGAGAGAGTCACAATCTTGGAACAGCACCGAGTATTGCCCGGCTCGTGGATGCTAACTGTTTAGAATGATTATAAATATTGTATTTCCCATGTGTTTCTTTTATTGCATGAATCTATAGGTACTATGTTTAAAAAGGAAATATTATTTCAGACAGAATCGTTCGAATATGGTTGCTAAGATATGTAAAAAAGAATGTTGTTAGAAAATAAAAACGTGCGTTTAAGCAAGTTAACCAATTTCGTGTGCTGTGTTCAGTCGTATCTTGTACTTTTCGCAAATAAATTGGGTTTTTATGACTCTTTTAGGCTTTTTCCAAAATTGTGTTTTTGTCTACCTTTTCTCGACTTTCTTATTAAAAACAAATATGTTATCAGTTAAACAAGTAAAACTTATTTAGACTAAGTAAATTTTACTTGAATTTTCAATGGCTTCTAATAGAAGAAGGTTGGAGTTTATGATTAAAAAGTCCACTACAGTGCATTTAACAAAACTTCAATTATATAGGACCAAAATATAGATGCATTTAAGAAAACATTCAATAAATTTATAATAATTGTAAGTTTTCATAATAACTATTAATTTCATAATGCAAATATTTTAATAAAATTAATAAATATTTAATAAGTACATTCATGCATGTTCATGTCAGCTATTATGTTTTTTTCTTAATTTTTTTACTATAAATATTCTTCATACCAAGTATAAAATGAATCTTGCATGGCACAGCCTTCTTTTTCTCGTGTGTTACTATGGTAACAAGGGTAGCCATCATCCGGCTAGGGCGTGAAACACCAATCCTGTAAGACTAAGGTCGTATGTACTTGGTATTGATTCGCTTGAGAAAACCCAGTTTCAGCAGCTTCGCTAAATAACACGAATTTGTCATATTATTCGAATTTGTCATAGACTTAAGTATCGTTTTGAACATATTTTATTCGTGAATTAATCGCGTGTCAAGAAATATTGTCAAGAATTTTTCGTCAAATTTCTACGTGGGCATACCCGAATATTATTTCATAAATCAAAGTTTGACATTTACATAGAATTTTTCCATGGTAGCGATTTCAGATTGTTTTAATTCCGTGCCGAAATTTGTACATGGCAGAATTATTTCACTATCAGACAATAATATAACTGCAGCATTTGGATATGCACTGATTTTTTCAATGCGTAAAAGCACAAACTTATTTTCTTTGCAAATAGAAAAACTTGATTTATTCTAGTTATATATTTTTATTATCTACATATTGTAAGAGTGTTACTTGATTACCGTGCAATCTTCTTTACTCGCTTATATAAATTAGATTGCTATAAACTGAAGCCGATTCGAGAAAATTCGATTGCATAAAAGTTCAGATAACATTTATCGGCTGAATGCTAACAAGCTCACAGAGAACGTATATGAATTATAATAATGTCAAAAAATGTATTGACAATAAATGGGATTACGAAAATTAGCACATTTCAAATTACTCAAGGAGCTGTTCAATCAATAAGTCCGATCCACCGGAGCAACATGTTCCCATAGAAATAGAAAAAGCTATACACATTGAAAGAACATGAGTAGATTTTCTATTTTTCTGTACTAAGTAGAGTATAGAAAGATATATTATGAAGGTTTTACAAGGATTCATAAAAAAAATTTGACTTATATCACTGAATTCATACATAATTTTTCAAGAGATTGTGTTATCAAACTCGTAAAAGCGAATATCAATTTTAGTTTAATAATAAGATATTATATTATTGCAAGAACTGTGACCTTAGTTTCTGAAATAACTTTTTAAAGAATACAAAGATTAATGGTTTCAACTCAGTGTCACGATAATCACTGACAAATTAATTTGAGTGTATTTAAAGCCAATACATACCTCGTCTATTTATTATTGTTTATTCTACTCATAGTTTAACTATTCATACGTTTTGAAGTTTTCTTAATTGGAGAATATTGTTTATTATTTAGAACATGCACTTTATTAAAACTGATGTAATAAATTTGCTGTTATCACATTATTATATGAACGAAATTGAGTTCGAGTTTCGTAACCTGCCGAAGATAACTTTCATGTTAATTTAGAGGCCGTGCTATATATGTATACCTCTGATAAAAAGTTTCGTTTGATATTTCGAATCAAATTCAAATTACTTTTTAAGATTTCGGGTATAAAAGTGCTCAGAAACACTGATCTTTTCCAGTTTAACGAGACCGCTGTTACAGTAATTTAACAAAATGAAGATATTATTCATCAACATGTTATTACTTTGTATTTTAATATCATGCATATCTTGTAAGTTTTTATCAAATTTAACTATGTTTACCCATATGCTTAACTATTACTAACGCAAATACTAATACATACGATTGTTTTTTAGATGCTGAATCAGGAGTTTTAGGAAAAATGATACCAACTATAGTCCCACCAGTAAGTGCTATTGTAGAAAAAGTTACAAATAAAACTACCGCTCCTGGAATTTTGTGGTTCTACGACGATGATGGAAACCTGGTCAAACCCACAATGGAAGTGCCACCTTTGGCCGAAATAGAAGCTACCACAGTAGATGATAAAGTAATTTTTACATTATACACAAACGAAAAGCCAGAAGGAGAACCACTTATTTTAGACGATCCTGAAAAACTTAAGGCTACCAAATTCAATTCGGCAAATGAAACTGTATTCATTACACATGGCTGGATTAATTCACAAAAAAGTCGAGCATGTACTCTTATCAGAGATGGTAATATACATTTTGTTGTTTTTATATACTAACTAGTCGTTGGCATCGTACGCCTTCTGGAGTTTATTATGATTTCTACGGTTTTATTTTTGAATTTTATTAAAAAATATCCTAATTTTACAAAAGTACAAGCTGCAATAATGTTACATTTTCTTTACTATGTGCTTATGGAATTTATTAATCTTCAAGTTATTTAAACTACATATATTTAGTATATTTGCATATTGAGTAGCAAATACATACATCAGTTATCAAACTTTTTTATTGTATTCAAATACACTAATTATAAGTAGAAAGGGTATTAATTGCAAGTTTCATCAGGATTCTTTATTGCGTCCAGAAATTATGAACCGATAAATTCGCAGTGGTCAAAATTTTCGCCTGGCGTGCTTTTCAACAATCATTGAGATTGCTGCCCTCTCAAGCTACGGCCAATTCTGATACGACTTTTTATTGTATTCTATTACCATATAGAATAGATACAGCAAGTTTTGTCGGGATTCTATTTTGCGTCCGGAAATTATGAATCGGTCAACTCGCAGGTGTCAAAATTTTCACGCGTGTCCTTTCAACAACAATTGAGATTGCTGCCCTCTCGAGCTCCGGCGAACTCTGATTCGACTTTCTATCGTATTGTAATATTGTATAGAAGGGCCACAGCAATTTTCGTTGGAAAATTTTATTGCGTCCAGAAATTATGAATCAATAAATTCGCAGTGGTCAAAATTTTCGCCTGGCGTGCTTTTCAACAATCATTGAGATTGCTGGCCTCTCAAGCTACGGCCATTTCTGATACGACTTTTCATCGTATTTTAACACTGTAAGCAAGTTTTGTCAGGCTTCTTTATTGCGTTCAGAAATTATAAACGAATAAAGTCGCAGTGGTCAAAATTTTAGATTTACAATATATATTTTTAATTTAATTTCGTACGTATGTTACTCTTTCTTTGATAAAATAATAAAATTTTCAATATTTTTATAGCTTACCTGAAAAAAGGCGGTTATAACATAATTGTAGTAGATTGGAGTAAAATTTCTCTAAAGCCATATGGATGGGCAGCAAGTCATGTTAAAAAAGTGGGTCAACATGTGGCAAAAATGATCGACTTTCTTGAAACTCAAGGCATGGATTTGAACAAACTGAAACTCATAGGACACTCACTTGGCGCTCAAATCATGGGATCAGCGGGTTATCATGCCAAGAACGAAGTTAATTACGTTGTTGGTAAGTCTTAGAAAATTTAATGATGAAATAATTTTGATAATTTAGTAGAAAAAGTTTCAAGATGTATTTGTGCAAAAATATTTTAGGATTAGATCCAGCATTGCCACTTTTTTACAATTCTCTGCCTGGTTCGAGAATATCCACACATGATGCAAAAAATGTAGAAATCATTCACACGAATGCAGGACTTCTTGGTATTCTGGTACCATCAGGTCACGTAGACTTCTACCCTAACGGAGGTCAAAAACAAGTTGGCTGTTTAGCAGATCCTGGTGGCGCCTGCTCGCATTCTCGCTCGTATGAATTATTTGCTGAATCAATCATCAGTGATAAGGGTTTCTATGGAAAACCCTGCAATAGTTACGCAAAAATGGCTTTTGGCCAATGCTCTGGCGAACCATATCTGATGGGTGGTCTAAAAAATCTTATAGAAAAGAAAGGAGCCTACTTTTTAGAAACAAAGAAAACTGCACCGTTTGTTATGTAGATGAATTGAGTCAATTTAATTACATATTGATTGTTATAATTGTTCTTTGATTAGCACTTGGAAAAACTATTTATCTGAGTTATTTAAAATAAATATATATTTTAACAGTAATTGTTATGCCTCTAATTAAATATTTGAAATTCCCATTGAAATCAAAATTTGTTTTTTTTTTTTTTTTGCTTAGTCTTACTCCGTTAAAAGTTCGATATGATGATTGCGGGAACAATCTTTGCATAAAAACTTTTTGAAAACGAATATCTAATCAAGTTGTTTTAACCTAATGTTTTGAAACTTCTTATAGTCGACAAATTAAAATCAGCTGATAAATTAAGGAGCGCTATGAAGCAATTAAGTTAGCTTATATGAAGGTTATCAACTGTACTGATACCAGTAACGTCTGAACGCTCGAGCATATATATGCAATTGGCAAGATTATCTACTGTGATGTTGCAGCATTGGATGAGCGTTATAAAAAAAATCCGGCTTTGTGAAGTTTTAAGAAATTAGATAAATCTTGTATTTGGCTATGCTATCTATTAACAAGAGCTTTGTCAAAATTTATCCGCCACTAATTATCTATAAGCTATCTCTCTCATTTGATTGCGCTTGAAGCTATTTCGTCGGCTATCTGTATTCGAAACTTGCTTTAGCACCGGAAATCCGACTAGATAGAAGAAAATTATCAGTACATAGCTAGTTCAAACATGCTATGGTTTCTTGCTCTAAAATGAATATCTACTTACAATAATGAATTAAGCCAATCAGAAATAATCACAATTGGAAAAACAAAAACGAAATAATTTCATTGTCTCTGATAATTCTTATTATGAATAACCTTTTGATGACAGAAGGCTATACGGAAATAAAAAAGTTTATAATCATGAAATATGGTAATTTTATTGTTCACTTAAAAAATGTCACCCCATATTAGGCATTTTCAAACATTGATAATTCAGACATGTAATACGGTCAGTGAATTGATTTGTTTTATTATTAATTGTCAATTAAGATATTCTTTTACTCTTCAGTGTCTGAAGGATCGATCTTAATCCTTTTATCATTTTTTGTAATTTCATTTACTGAACCACTTTTCGATGTTTCCTTTGATAGTTTCGTCGTAAGTGGCTTCATCGGAAGTAACTCGGGCGCATGGCCATCAGATACTGAGTCATGATCGGGCATGATTTGATCTTTGCTTTTGATTGTGGTTTCTACATCAGTAGAGAGTCCATGGGTTCCTTCTGAAAAAATTGCAAATATAGAATAATATGGAGAATCAATTTTTAAACATAAATTGATAATAATATTTATAAGAAAATCGACTAAGGTAACGAGAAATTTAGTTGAGCAAACATACATTTCGATCGTGCAAAAAAATTTAATGTGTCATTTGATTTTTTTCAACTTATGAACAGTTACATTTTAGTTAAAATGTAATCTAAAGAAACCAACAGATCTTTCCATACACTCCCCTCTTCTCGTTGTAGTTATTGTGAGTATATTATTTTTCGAAAATGACAAAAAAAGTTAATTCTCATTTTCTAACATAATTTTCACGCAGCTGTTCACCCATTACTTACCAACAACTATTGAAACAACCATCAACAAAAAAGCTAGCACTTGAACGTAGCGAACCATACTGTTTGCTATTATTTGAATTGATTTGGGGAAGTCTCGAAATTTTACTCTTATATATACTAATTTATCGGAGCTGAAAGTGATTTCCTTAACTAAATGATATCTCTTTTCTAGTTTTGTAAAATTCAGTTTAGAGTTTACATATCCAAGCAATAAATTAGTGTCTATAATCTTAACTAGTACTGATTAGAAAGAACGGAAACTAACGGAAGTAAAACAATTTGCATTTTACTATTGAAGTCAAGGCGAATTAACACATAATATTTTTCTCAAAATGGAATAGAACAGACTATGTAATAATTTTCATCGAATTTTTGTTTAACCGTTATTTTAATTGACGAGTGAAAAATGAGATAATATAAAAACTATACATGTGCTCCAATCATAGAATATGCAGAAGAAAAATACTTTTTTTAGCAAATCTCTAAATTAATGTAAGTATAACTCAATTTTCACTGTACATATGTATTATCTGTTTACTTCACAATCATGTATTTGTTCTATACTTCACATTCTTTCACTCTTGCAAGGAAAAATGCTTTCAAAATTTCTAATTCAATATTCAATAAAACTGTTACATTATAGTTTCTTTAAACATTATATGAAATTATTCTACATAATTTATAGCTATATAGATTAAAAAATTATTTTCATTTCAGATCGTATAATTATTATGTTTTTGTTGGAGCAGAAATTACAAATAATCATTTACACTTACGAATTCGTATTATCATAACCAAAATCAATATACATTTTATCATGAGTCGATATATGTTTGACAAAAAGTATCAAACAACAATCATAATAAATCACAAAAGAATTTTTAAACACTTCTGAATCCTCTTAATTATTAATAGCATGTAGGTATTGTAAATAATTTTAAAAAATTTCATTTATACTTAAAAATTATCTTTGTTTTCAAATTCAAAACAAAAATATGTCTGGTTTAAAAACTCTTATTCCAGGCATTTTTTAAAAAGTTTATTTGTGAAATTTTACAAATATTTTTCTTTCGTAAGAACGCCCATGATTTATTACTAGTTTTATTGATAAAATTCACACGAGAGCTATCCTTCGGGGATCTTCAGCAGCTGGTAACAATGCGACATAGGAGAATTCTACTGTATCAACTTTCCCTTTCTGTTGTAACGTCGCAGTTGTAGAGGGCATTCTACAAGGATTTTATATTTTAGTTCTTGCACATCGTCCTGATGATGTGGCTCTATACTGTAAAAGTTCATATCAACAAAAATACTATAACTGAAATTTGTTCTTGTAACTAACGATTAAACAAACAATATCACGAAGAATTGAGTAGACATACAATTGCTTTATTTTTTCATACAGAAACAAATTTTTCTGTATCTTAGAGGTAGAGTTGTTATAAACGTTCTTCATTGTTAAAATTGTATGGTTTTGGCTTTAAAATTGATTTTTCGTTCAACCTATCAAACTAGTCTCAATTCAATCATCAGTTGAATCTTGTAATCGCTTTTATTAAATTCATTAGAAATGAATTTTAGCGAAACAAATGTTAAGAAGCTCTAATAGCAATTATCTTTGGTTAAAAAGTAATTCTTTCGTCACATCGAAACGTATATTGTTACCAATTGTTCAAGTCTTCCTCTGCGGTGTATTTTTTTTTAAATAAACCGAGCGTCGTGACTATACACACAGACACCATTTGACTTTGTCCAAGACATATTTTACTTTGAACATATGCTTTGGAATACCTGCAGGTGTTTGCGATGGGAAGGTGTTAATGAAATATCCAAACACTCCGCCGTGTTTCAAGAGATGTTGGGATCGAAAGAATCTGCAGTTCCTGTCGGGCAGCGGTTACAACGTGTACCCTGTGTAGCTCTCTAAATTTTCTAGTGAAACTTTTTCAAAAATTTTGTCCGTTATAAAATAGAATAGTGTATTTTTGTGCTTTATTCAATAGAGTTATCAGTGAAAGTTATGACTTACATTTTACGATGCGTAGTTTACAAAAAAAAAAACATAATAATTCGCTAGTTAATATAGAACATAATGTATATTAGTAATAGGATGGCCTTTAAATTGTTCTTCTACATGAAAACTGCGCAAGTCGATCCGCAAGTTATGTTTTACCATTGTACCTTAAAAACAATACATTATACATTAAAAAATACTGCATATAAATGTAATTTTGAATACATATTGTAATCAAAGCTTTAATAACTTTATTTTTATTAAAATTTTGATTGACATTGTTTGAACAAAAAATTTATTTACGCAAATAATATTCGTTTATTGTAATATTTACAGTCCAAGTATTATAAAATGAATTTTCACGCATTATACAGTACAATTTATTCTCGTATAATCTCCTGCACAAACATGCTCGATAATATTCCAATCACAATAAATTTGATTGATAACAATGTAAACACACGAGGCAATGAAAGTAATAAGCCAATGAAAAAGCCCGACACAATGAAAAGAAGAGGATGTATAAAGTGTTGAACAAAGTGCGAGAGCACCACGCGAGCGTATGTATACACAACAATCGAACGCTTACGTTTATGCCGGTCATAATTAGCTTCGTTTAAGCGAAAAGAGTGACCGAGGAATTAGCTTGCCGGTAATAACGTGGCTATTTATTAACACGTGAAACCAGACGCCACGAGGCCTCGCTCGACTCAAGCTGTATTTCCAGCCATCTTTGTTTTGTATCATACACGTATATATCCGACGGACGCCGAGGTGAACCTTTAGCATGGTGTTTTTGCGCGTTTCGTCGTTACTTTCTCTTCTACGGTAAGGTAAGTTACCTGAAATTTATTACCTTGTTTCGGATATTATTGTCTTGCTTAAAAATTACATTGTTTTTGACGTTACAATTGTTAGATGTGGCTTTTACACAAGGTTTAATTCAACTCATACGACTGTTGGAGGTGAAGAAACAAACATCAAATTTTTACAATATGGAAGAAATGGTTGTTTTGAACAATAATTTAGTTGTAAAATAATATAAAGTAATTGGTAGTTATTCTCTGATCTGTCGTATATTTATAATTAATTGTATCTATATATTTATCAAGGTATGGATATGTATGCACCGAACTTATTTTTAAAAACCTGTTGGCCTAATAACTTGCAATGAAGATACAAAAAAGAAAAAAAAACGCGAATCTTTCAGAAGAATCTTGCCTCATCCGCAGCACAATCTTCCTCCGACGGAAGCGTACGAACGCAGTGCAATAAATACCAATGGTCGAGAACTCGAAAATCCTTCCAAGAAGACTACAGACCAAAAATCTCACTTCGCACGAGATATATGCTATACGTCGTGTCATCCCAAGAAAAAAAAATACAATTAGTTACGTGTCCGTCGCATGCGCCGAAAAGTCCTGCTTGCTCGGCAAAATTTACAGCCCGCGAAAATTTCACAATGAGCAACAGAACCGCATATCGCATGAGAGTGATGGCCAGACCGCAGAGCTGTGTGAACGCGAGAATAAAGCGATTTCTTTTCTTATATACGCGTGCGTAGTTGCGGGTTGAAAGAAAGAAAGAAAGGAAGAAAAAAAAAGGACGACGCTACGACGACGAGGACGACGACGTACATACGTATAGCTGTGCAACAGCCTCTTAAATAAAGTCTCTTTACAGGCTGCCACAATGTTCGTAGCGACGACCACTTGCCGCTGGGTTGTTGGTCGTCGTATAACTCAAGAGGTGCTTCCGCGATGTTGATTGCACTTCTCTCTCTCTCTCTCGCGAGCAAAGGCGCGCGCAACGCTATATGGTTATACGGCTACGACAATAATTGAATACATCAACAAGATACCGCATTGCAGTCTCTTGCGCGTTCTTCCTTCTCTTTTTTCCTTCGGCTGGCCTCTTAGTGGATCAGATGGTCTTCGAGAAACTGATCGCTGCGAATATATCGCTCGCTCGGGGTTGCGCTCGCGCGCGCCGCTTGGCAGCTGTCCGACGGATCAGTTGAGTGCCATGGGATATCTTGTGTCCTGTGAAAAGAAGTTTTATTCTTGTATTAATTCATATTTGTACGCAATAGCTAATTTTCTTGGTGATTAATTGTAATAATTGACAAGCAGATATGGATTTTATGATAAAGTATGCATATGTAAGTAGAGTATATCCGCTTTAGTCAGACATGATCATTTGATATGTACTATCGAGACTTAGATCGTTCTCAGTTTTTACACGATACTATTTGTGAATTATTTAAAGTATTACTAGGAAATTCTGAAATATTGAAATTATCAGAAAAACATAAACTATTTTATAATCTTAAAAAAATAGAGAAGAAAATTTGAATATGTACATATGAGAGTGTGACAGCGCGTTTGAAAGGTCCGCCCTGAATATGAAAATTCTTTAGTAAAAATTGGGTTAGGTGTAAAATAGATAACTTCAATAGAATAGTAACAATTTTACTGGGAGCGTTTAAACAATTTTACTAATATTTTTACGTATTTTTATTATAACACTCAACGCAAATATACTAGATTTCCAAGAATTTTTTGAAATTTCTCTTTGTAAATACATATTTGATTGTATTCATTCCTCTGAATTACTTCATTACACAATAAGTTTTGCATAATAAACAAATATTTATTGCAGAGTACAATAGAAAATCCATACAATTATAACACAAAGGCGACTTGAACAAAATTTCAAATAAAATATATCCTTTCCAACCATAATCTTACACACGAAGTTGAGAAATCCTTTAGATTAATATGTAAAATACGAAATAAAAAATTTCCGTTAAAAAAATCTTAATTTACAACTACTGACACATTTTAGTGGCAGTAATCTCGAACTTCTTTCTCAGTCACGGCATTAGAATGAAATCTTTGAATCGAAAAAGCAGCCATAAATTATCCGAAAAAAAAACTGTTTGCCGCAATAACCAATCTATTCTGCAGCGATACCGAAACATATCAACTCCGAAAAATCCATTTTCGTCCACAGGCAGAAGAGTCGCAGCCCACGGGTAACGATTAGTTTATAAAATGACTCGCTCGAAACCAATCCCGCGCCATGACGTCGCATTCCTCGAATCGGAATTCGAAAAGTCCACCCAAGTTGCCAAGAAAGAAAGAGAAAAAAAAGAAGATAGATTTACTATTATACAAGAAAAGAGATTCTAAGCCTCTAAGTCAAAATCAGTGATTTAAGATCTTGCGCGCGTCTCGTCTCATCTCTCTCTTCTCTTGATAATGCGTGAGAGTTGGAATACGCGCACGTGCGCACTTATGGTTTTATCCTTTTTTATACGCCTGGACAAGCGCGCATAAATATTCACGGCCGTAAATGCTACGGTAGCCTCCGTCCGCCATGCGGATAATATGCCTATATACGAATTTTCTTTGTAAACGCCTGTGCTTTGCTTGCCCTCCTATACGTGTGCTGTTATTATACGTTTAAGACTCGAGCGATATACTTTTTGACGCGCGCGCTCGCGTTTTTTTTTTTTTTTTTTCAATAATTACACGTCTCTTTCGCGCATAGAGCGTTCGTTGTTGTTGTTGCCTGCGCGCGAGTTATACGTTGCCTTTTAACGGCGCCGACGGATCTCCTTCAACGTTGCACGTATTATATATAGGTGCGTGTACGCGAAGCTCACTCTCGGTGTATAATAATGCCTATGTGCGCGCTCGGCGCGGCGTTTGGTGATTAACGCATGAATTGCATTTATTAAGAGCTAAGGATTTATGGCTTTACTGCGCTCTTGGCGATTCTTTTATCTAGTTTGCGCGGATGAATGTTATTGAAAGATGCTTTTTTTTATGGAAATCATTGTAATTTGGTGTTTAGCGACGTATATAGTTGGATTTTATGTATTTATAATTTTGATAATCGAATATTTGTATAATTTTTCCAGCCTGACGACATACTGCCAGTTTTGATACAGTAAAAGATGCCTTTTGTAATGTTGAAAATCAACTTATATCTGGCTATCTTATGTACATTATTTGCATTTATTCCGATTTCATAATATTCACATTTTTGTTCTATTCCATCTGGTGGTGTTCGTGACAAGCTTGAAAGTTATATTTAAAAAATGGTAGAAGCCTACAGAACCAAATTAATGATTAATTATGTTCACGTAAAAGTTTAACTAAGAATTTCATTCTGTTACGAAAATAATTATACAATACTTAGATTAAGCCATTCAATTTTATAATTGCACGATTAGATTTCAATTCAGTGTTTAAATAGTAAAATTCGGTAGTTTAGTAGTTTACCAATAGGTGGATCACTCTAACTTGCTCATGCAAATAAAGTCTAAAAGATAAATAATACATTTTCTAGTCGCCATGTATAACATATGTACTATATAAAAGAACTGAAAAATTGTTTAAGCATGGTGAAGGGAGTTTGTGACACAGCCGAATATTTAATGAAATTGAAATGTCCACTTTAGAAAAACTCGTTTAACATTACGAACTTTTATTAATTATTTTGAGAAGTTGCTCACGCGCCATTATTCCGAATGCCGCAGACATTTCGATTCTAGTGATAATATATGTCAAAGGCAGCATCAAGCTAGTACGTATTAATTTATTTTGAAACCATCGTAAAGTAAAGCATAAAAACAGTTTAGTATCCTTAAAAATGATTTAATTTATCTAGTGAATCTCAAAGATTAAAAAAAGAATACATCTAAATTATAAGACAAGCTCTCGAGAGTATCATTCGCCAGAGTTCTACTCGAAAACAAAACAAAACAAAAATGATAAATTCCAATAAGAATAGCGAAAGCTGCTGGTGGTAAATTACAAGTCAGCGCTATGGAGCTTGATATACACTCGTCTTTTTTCTCTCTCTTTCTTTTGCCCCCTTCAACCGACAAACAGAAACGTCATTAAAATTTCGCGAGAGAGATACGGCCTTTACAGTTACACACACACGTACGTACGTATGCGAAACTCTCCACTTGCACACAGTTATCTCCTCGCGGGATCTCCTCTCTGGCTTTTTTTTTTATTTTAGTACCCGCGCGTCTTCTTTCTCTTTCTCTCTCGGCGGACTCGTTTTGCCCGCCTCTCTCTCTCTCTCTCTCTCTCTTCTCTGCGCTCGGCTCGTACCTTTTCTTTTTTATCCTCGGCCATCGGTGAATCGTTCGATACCCTCGCACTGCTGCTGCTGCTGCTGCTGCTGCTGTCCCTCCTCCTCGTCTTCTTTTTCTCCAATCCTGCGCCGCCGACGACGACGAAAAAGGGAGGGAGGAAAGCTGTGCCCGAGGTATATACAGAATACCAACGCGTGTATAGTGTTTAGGGAAGACTTTAAATTCCGTCGGCTAATCCGTTCGAGAAAGAGGAAAAAAAAGGGCTGAGAACGTGAGATATGCCGTGAGCTTGGATAAGAAAAAGAGAGAGAGAGAAGAAGAAGAAGGAACTATATGGACGAGGGAGCGAAATTCTTTTTTACCGCAAGAATTTATGACTGCTATGAGACGTGCTAAGAGGCAATATTTAAAAATTATTGCGCTTATGCAAGTGTTTATGCCGCTATTTTACATGCTCTGATGTATCTCATTTATTCTTCAATTTCGGCTGATGGTGTGTATTATTTTTAAACAAAAACTTTGGTAAACTACAAATTCTCTATCGAAAACTTAATAAACTTAATATCTTGATAATATAGTACTCTGTTTGAAAATAGGAACTGAAATAAATTTATGTCTTCTATTATTGTTCGTAAAAACAATTTTTTGAATTACAGTTACGATTGCTTTGTTCTATTCATCGAGATTTTATCAATGATTCTTCACATAAATGTATATCTTTAAAAAAAGTGGTACTTCCTTCGATTTGAAGACCACGAATTTGCAATTCTCATTCACCATACGTCTTTCATTTTTAGTAAACAAGCTATTACAAAAAATTTTAGTAATAATAGAATTAAATAATCCAGAGCAAAGTAGCTTGAAGTGTCTCTACATCCACGTATATAGCTCCAACTGCACTATACGTTCTCCAGCAATTTGCAAACTAGTCAATCTAGCCAACTTTTATCTAAAATAGCTACCGCAAAACTATAGCCCAAAGCGAGAGTGCTTAAGAAGCCAGCAAAAGCGTTATGCCCCTCGACTATCAAACGATTATCCGCAGAATAAGCTAAAAGATTATAAACACATCATTACACTTTTAAAAGCTAATTTCAGCTTCTTCAGCGCTGTGTATTATCATCGTTTAAGTGTAATATTGACACACGCCATATTCCTCGCCTCGCGTTATTTTTTTTTTCTCTTTCTCAACCATCTTCTTGCCCTTTCATCGTCGCACCGGGCATTCCACAAAGGTGAGCCATACTACGAGCTCGAGCATCTTTCATTTGGATTTTGTTTTTTTTTAATGGCGTTGTCTCGTATACGCGTTCGGGCATTAAAATTCGAGTAGTGATTTGTGCCTGCTCCGAAAAAACTGGTTTACCGAAGTAGGTGGGATCTTACTCGTATATTGGGAGTGGTCAGAAGAGACTCGAATTTTTCTCAAGGCAGAAGAGGCGACTGGTGATGCTGTGACTGGATGATAATTAAGAAATTGGTCGCTTTCCCTTCTCTTGGATATCTCGTTACGCTTTATCTTTGTCGATCCTCCAGCGACTTTTCCGGCGCGATGCTTTTACGAGAGAAGCCAGAAAGAGAGAGATACCGCTTTATATCCTCGGTGGCAATAAAACCCGCGCAGACCTTATGAGGGTACTACACTGTGTGTGTGTCTCTCTCTCTCTCTCGAATAGAATTTTTTCTCTCCCTTTCTTTCGCTTCTTCTTTTTTTTTTGTTGAAGAGTTTTTTCAACAATGGCAACCTACATATTTGTTGAGTTTGACGTTTATCTCTTTTTTTTCAGCTTCGAAACAAAAAGCAAAAAATGCCAAACCGAATAGAGTTCAAACGTTATAATTGGATCGTAAATTACAGCGTTATTTCAATTTAAATTTAAGATCTCTCATTATGCGATAAACGTCACCATAAAAACTTTGCAATAAAGTAACACCAAATCTAATTCCGCGCCGGAGCCGCAGAGAGAGACGCTGCTGTATTCTCGCGTAACAACAGTTCTCTCAGCGCGACGAAACGAATCATCATCATCATCGTCATCATCATCATCATCCCCTCAGACGTTATATCGCAGCGCCGCGAAACTCGTTTGCACTTTGGACATCATCATCCTCTGACCCTCCGACCTCATATATATATATACACCCTGCCCTCTGTCTCTCCAAGGCAATTAATATAAGTACGAGAAAGAGAGTAGAAGCAAAGGCGCTTATTACACTTTGAGAGTTGAACGTCGATTAAAGAGCGCTCGTGCCGTGCAATCATCCTAATTTTCAAGCTCGTATACCTACCCGCGCGCGAGGAAGAAAGCAGACAGGAAGAAAAAAAACGTATAGTTTTAGCGCGCCCGTGAGGCTCATAAATACACATGTAAATATATTACAGTCGTTAAGCGCGCAAAAAGCTGTAAAATTGTTGCATGCGTGAGTGTGTGTGAGATATGTGTGTAACCTCGGGTTCAAATCATTAAAAACATGGTGAGCGCACTGCGAGGGCGTCTAAACGATGCGCGAACCTTCGCACGCTGTATAGAGATTTTGAACAAATATTTAGCGAGTATAATATAAGCTGAGCTACGGGGAATTTTTCTCTAGGAAATAAGTGCGTGAAAGCAAGAGGTGTTATTTGATGGGGTTGATGATTGATTGCGACGCTCGAGAATGGTTGTTAGTTGGACATGCCGAGTGTGCTTTCGTTTATTTCTCTTTCGGCCATTTCGGAGGGGTTGTAAATTATTCGCTAAATACGTGCACTCAGAGCTAGGTCATTCTCGAAAATCGATGCGTTAAATATTTAGTTTGCTTTTTTTAATATAAGGTAAGTCTACTCAATACCGCCACTAAGATTTCAAACCGCTATAACTTTTTACTCCGAGCAAATTTTTCGTTACGTGGCCTCATTTGAAAGCTGCCCTTTCACCCTTTAAAATGATGTCTCGCATGATTAATTTGTTGAAGTCTAACCAGAGTTAGAACACTTTGAAGCGAACAACTTATTTTTAGTGTAAAAAAATGAGCATACCCAATTACGCCACTTCGAGAAACAAATATTTTTGCAGATGAAAATAATGTTCGATACTGAAAAATAAGTTTCGGTAACACTGTTTATTATGAAGACGTGCTGTTTTCATATGATAAATTGTGTGGTAATTTCTTAATTATTAATAAACACTGGTTTAAAAAATAAACTAGAAATTGACCATTATACGTTGATAATTGCTCGAAATGAATTTTTTTTTCGAGTTCTTTTACAATTGCGTTTCTTTTTTCGAATAAAGAAATGCAAAACTGTATTGAGAAAAATGAAATCGAAATTTTCACCCCACCGTTTATATAGGATTTTTGAAAGTGGCGTTATTGGGTGGACTCAAATGAGAATGATAATACGGTCGGCATTTGGCTTATTTGTGCGCTAAAGGAAATTTTGTTTTTGAAAGAGCAAAAGAAGACGAATCGAATGGTATGTCGCAGTTTTATGTTTAGGTGTATTAGACTAGTTAAAATGACAGATATTCGTCCACAAGAATTTCGGAGTTTGGAAATTTGCTCATCCAGAGCATAAAACCGCTCGTGTAAAACGAATTTCGTATTCGTATATGATTTAAATCATTGGAACTTTCATTATTTAATAGTACAAACATAATATCACTGCGGCGTACTGGTGTAGCAAGCGTACGATATGAACTAAGAGCAAGTGGCGGAATTGGGTAAAGGTACCTTAGGTATTGCGGTTAACTTTTACTCTTTTTTAACGTGAATATCAGTTATTTAACCCGATATAAAGATTGATGAAATTTTTTTTACAAAACATATCACGGCATTAGCATTGAATTCGATGAATAACACCAGCAAGAATTCCAGAGAAGACCGAGAAAAATATTTTAAAAAGGGCACTAAAACCATAAAAACGCAGCTTTCGAAAAAAAAAACTCCTTCGTCCTAATAAAAACCCAACGGTATACAGCGAAAAAGTGAAATTTTGAAACTCATAAATCTCGTTCCATTCAAGAGGGAAAAAAAAAGGAAACTAGGCTAGAAAACCAGCGAGCGCGCGCGGAAAAAAGAGAAAACTGGTGCAAAGTGGCCTTGCGGGGAAATCTTAGAAAGGATACGGATGATGAGTTGCCGGTAGCTGATGGAGAAGAAAAAAATCCTTTGTGTCAGCGGCAGACCGAGCAATAAACCAATTAAGTTTCGGCTCGACTCGCTTGTGTACACATAAACAGTAGGAGGTTTTCCGGGCGTTTTGGAGAAAAAAAATCGCAGATGTTTGGAAACTCACGAGAATTTTTAAACGCTTCTAAAAAAAAGGAAGAAGAGCAGGAAGGAAGGACGGAAAAAAAAGAGCGTGTAGCTTTGGTGATCGAGAGTGACGTATAAGTACTTATCGCATTGGAAACGATTGTCGTGAACGATCGAGTGAGATATCAAACGAGGAGTGATAGTTCGTCCCGCGAAGCGCGCTCGCGAGGGGTGCGAATGTCTCGGAATATGCTTGCGTAAAACTTTCACGATATAATGCCTCATTGAAATTACACTCGAACGAGCGAGCGAAAAAAAAACTAAAGTCGTATATCAAATTCAAGTTCGTAAAATTCCGCTAATGACGTATCTCGAAAAGTGCGCTTCATAATGTTAAATCAAGCGTATTAGAACTAAAGTTTTTTTTAACGATTTTTTTCCATCGCGCGAAAGAGCGAAGATATAAAAAAACTAAAAAAAAAAGGCGGCACTTAACGCGATTTGGATTGAAGCTTAATGTCCCAGAAGGAACGTCTCGGAATGTGAAAGAGTAATCAGGACTGTCATTCGAGAGAGCGACGTGTATATAAAAGGATGAGAAAAGCAAAAGAGAGAGAGAGAGAGATAGAAAAAAAAAGGGTAGTGAATTGCAGCTGGATCTTCTTCTTCTCTTTCCCTTTTCAAGAGAAATTCCATCTCCGGCTATCTCGCTCATTTCGGCGTTTAATGGCCACAGCCTGTTCCCCTCGGCACTCTTCGCTGATAAGTGTGATAAGAAAATATATACGTATAGGACTCTCTTCAAGCGATGCTTATATCTTGGAGCTCTTTGCGATTGTGTTTCTTGTTTTATTCTTATTCTTTTTTTACAATGTTTTTATTGTTATATTGAACGAAGTGTTCTGATTAATTAGCATTTTTTTCTTATCTAGACATTTTCTTGATAAAACGTGAAAGCGTTATTAAGATTTGAATTTTAAATTGTCGAATTTAACTTGAAAAGTCAATAATGAAGTTTTAATTATTTTATAGACGATTTTTTATAAGTAAGAGTGGCAAAATGAAATTACTGATATCTTATTGAATAAACACTCAATGTATGCATTATAGAAACATTTACGAAAAATAATTACATTTGATTTCATGGGATATGAGCTTCACTAAATGAATATGGAAGACATCTATAGTACATTTATTGAAACGGATAAATAAGCTCAGAAGTTTTATAAAAATTTTCTTTTTGTATATCGTTCACGAATAAAACAAAGTTCTCATTTTTATTCTCAAAGAAAAATCTTTCATCGCTGCATAGTTTGAAAAATTGAGGTCGTATACATATATACGCGAAAATTTTCACACAGATATTACGCAACAAAATCTCTTAAAGCTCGCTCGCAGCGCGCGCAAGCAGAGCGCCAGCAAGGATCCACGCATTAACATTCATGAGCCGGCCTAGGCGCGCAAAATTACATTGCCTCGTAAAAACCTTTTTTTTTTTTACGCAACCGCGGGAATTCAGTTTTTCCACGTATAGAAGAGCGAAAAGAAATCAGCTATGCAAAAAAACAAACTCGCTTAATATTATTCATCGAACTCCGAAAATCACGAGATTTTTCAACGACATGGAAATACACAAGTTTATTTTTAGCGCGCGTGCACATTTGAAAAAAAGAAACGAAAGGTTCGGATGCGCGGCTTTAAGCTCGAAGTTCTCTCTCTCTCTCTCGTCGGAGATTCATGAAAGTGACTATATATCGCATTGCTCACAAAGCAACTTCCGCCCCGCTTGCGAGCACGGCGAAACTTTTACGAGGCTTTCCTTCCCTTCTCGTGTCCTGGATCGTCGTCCCGCCGCTCGCGCGTCCCCCTTCAGCTGTGTTTTATCCTTTTGCAGCAGCAGCAGCAGCGACGGACGCCATTCCCTTGCTGCCTCTCTCTCTCTCTCTCTCACTCTCCTCTTCTCTCCTCTCCTCTTCACGGCCATATAAACCGATGCAAATCCCGCCAGGCGGCTCTGCTCGCACGGGCTTGTGCCATTAAAAATTGCAGTTATCAAATTTTTACAACCCAACCTCTCTCTGCCCGCGCACGGCTCTTATATAAATTAAATCAGGTTCTCTTTCTCTATACTATGGCGAGAGGCTGCCTCTCGCTCTCCAAAAAGACAGCACAGCGCGGCATTGCAGATAAAAATAAAAAAAAGATTCACCGTTACTGTCACTATATATGCCTTGATTGTGATCCTGCAGTAAATTAAAGTTTACTTTTTTTTTCTTTTCTTTTTCTTCTCTATATCTGTTGTAAGATGCCGAATAAAGTATGTGTTTTATTGGCGTTGGCTTCTTCTTAGTCATAGTTTATAAGGCAATGATTCAACTCTGCGAGAATAATATGTAATTAAAATCTGTTTTGTATTATTGAGTTAACTCTGAACGTTCTATAATGTATGGATTCAATTAGACTTTTTAATTTTCACATGAGAAAAATACAGTGAATTAAAATTATTTCATGATTTTCACACGCTTTTATTAAAAAAATAACTAATTTATAGTGCAACAAATTTTTACTTTAATTTTATGTTTTACCAAAACAGACTTTACGCAAAGAAACTATAAAGCGTTCATTGTGATGTTTTTTCTCGGTACGAACAAAGTTTCATGCACAAAGAAAAATTGTAAATCGAATGGGATTTTAGTGTGACAAGCCTCGATGATAAAAATCTTTTGACAAATTTATTAGTTTCCCAATCACTAAATAGGCGCATCGTATATACAATAAGAAACGAACCAATAAATAAAAGCCATCGAAAATACCAGATACTTTGCGGACGAGTAGCTCTCAATGCCACACTACACGAAAGCTCGCGAACAAAGTAACGTCAAAAACTATATATAATCTATTCTCTATCTCGCAAACAACTATACATTTACGGCTCGCATAAACGCGCCAGATACAATGAGTTTCATTTCCGCGACGAATCTCATCGAGTGAGATGTATAAAAGAGAAAAAAAAGCTCCTTTTAAGCCCACCCTCCTCGAGAGAGAATCAGATTCAAAACTCCATAGTGGCAAGATTTATCTTTACCTGCTCTGTGCGTACTGCGCCATTTGGAATGACGTGTCCCTCCCCTCTTGCGAGGAAAATTGAAGAACGTATATTATATTCTATACGTCCGAGGGTTGGTTCTCAGGGTATGAGCTAAGCACATCTATATCAAGGTCTAATTGGTGATGTCAGCGCTCAGTCTCTCTCTCTCTATGTCTCTGGCCAAGGGTGTGTGTAAGAGCCAGTGAGAGAGAGAGAGAGAGAGAGAATAATAAAGCCAAGCCGTTAATGGTATCGCTAATAGAATCATGGCTGTATATGCTTGGCGCGACAAGGAGATGAGAGGAGTGGCTTGTGAACAGCTTCTAACCCTGCGAGCGCGCGCGAATATGAGACGATGGCTTCGCTCTTTGCGGTGAGCGAGAAACCAGAGAGTAAGAGGACGAGGGATAGAATGTAAATTGAAAAATTCTATATCGCCCTGAGACGCGACGACGATATTTCAACGGCTTATCTTTCGTTCTCTCTGTCTTTCTCGACTCGAGACCAACCCGTAAATGTCACGTAAAATGTGCGGTGATGCGGCGTCTTGACAGTCTCCAAGCGTGAATTTTGCTATGAAAAGGGAGAGGGAGGGTGAATGGAAAGTTACTCCAGTGAGTTTTGGAGAATATGGCGGAACGGCAAATATTTTGCTTTTGTTTTTTGGTGAACTGTATTATCGTTGATATTTATATAGTATATACTGAAGCTATAAAATGAAAGTTTACGTATTAAAAGTTTTCCCTTCTCGTAGTTAAATATGAAAGTTTAATAACAATCCAACCATGTATTGACAATGAAAACTTTACTTTTAATGGCGCATAAAAGATAAATTTCGTTATTAATTTTTAAAAGCTTTGTCTTCACTTCTTCAGTGTAGGGTAGAACTTTCAATTAAAATTTACGCTAGTTCCTTTAAAAATTTATAAAATTGATCATTGTTGAACCTACTTAATTAAAAATGGCTAAATTCAATGTAAAACCTGTGTAAGTTTATACAATTTTTCAACTTTTATCACGCACGTTTCTATTGAATATATTCAAACTTCAATATCCAAAAATTGAGCATTTATCATTTGTTATAAGAAAGAATATTTGGACGTGAGCTTACAAAGCTGAAAGCGTCGTGCAATCATTTTTCAAAATCTCACTGTTTTGTGATTAAATTATACAGTTTCTAATATGTTTCTATATGTTCTTTCTTTATATGTACGTTTATAACGATATCCTTAAAAAAAACACAATTTTCTGGGGTCTAGAATGGAAAAATTTTTTTTAATGCTAAGGCTTCCGGACCTTTTTCTTCTTCTTTTTGAAGGTATATAGTATCGGAAAATGCTCGTGAACATTGAAAAAGTCCTCGGGAACTATATTTTTTCAGCATTTTCCCCATTTTCATAAAAAACTAAAAATGTAATTATTTTGCAATTTTTTTGATAACTTGTCAGCGGATAATTATTTTTGAATGAAACTTTTTTCTACGTAAAGGTCTTTTTTTTGTCATCATTTTGATTGGTCAAAAATGTTTCTAGCGGTCTTAGAAGCCGAGAAATCAATATTTGAACAAATGCCTTTCTGTGAGAAAAGCCCATTTGATTATAATGGGAAAATGCCGAAAAAGTAGTTCCTGCAGACTTTTCCAATGTTCACGAGCATTTTCTGACACTATATAGCTTCAAAAAGTAGAGGAAAAAGGTCCAGAAGCCTTAGCATAAAAAAAAAATGTTTTCATTCTAGACCCCAGAAAAGAGTGTTTTTTAAGGATATCGTCATATACACATTTTTCAAATTACTATAAAAAAGTCATCAGTAAATTATTAACAGTTTTTTCCATAAAAATTACTGTACCTTGTACTATTAAAATCACTTTGTTCGCTGTCAACTACCTATACACCTCTTTTCGTTTTTAATTCGAACGACAAAAAGATCACGTTAAAACCCGAAACAGCTTCAATAAAACACGTAAATGCCACGAGGGGCAAGTGCTATACGTTTATTGTTGACTCTCTCGATCGTCTTTCCGTCCGAATGGGCGAGCGTGGCGCGCAGTTTTGAAAAAAAAAAAAAACGAGGAAGAAGAAGTATAAGCGACATAGAGTGCAACGCGCGATAATGGTCGAATAACTTGTATATCCGCGGTATGTGCGCGTGCATTTGGCCGACGCTCGAACTGCGTCAGTTATACGACGGATTCTCACAAATGTTATGGTACATTTAAATATTGACTCTATAAACATAACGCGCGCATTAAATTTACGGTAGCGTCGTCCGCGCGCATGGAACAATACTTTTAGTGAAGCGTGTCGTCGGCGATAATAGATATTTCAAAGTATATACATATATCGCGTATCCCATCGTGATAAGCAGTAGCTATCAAAAACTTTGTTGGGTACTGGTGTGCATATATATACGGAGCTTGTTGCAGCTTTCTAAAACTAGAACGGATATATACCGGCGATAGCGAATTGATGATGGATAATCGTTTATCTAATTTTTTTTTTATTTTAGTAGATAGTCACAGTTATCTTATGAAAAAATGTGTTGAAAGATTTGTCTTTTCAAATTGATAGTCAATTCCAATTGGAAGACAAATAAAAAAAAACACGCTTTTACTCCATCCGACGGCAAACGTAACTTCAACCCTCGACCAGCTACAATGTCACACTCTCCACCCTAAGTATACTATATCCAAAATCAAAAAAATACTCATAACACCTACAAATCATCAAGCTATCGCAAAAAAAAGGAACAGAAACGCATTTCCAAGACAAATCCCCGGAGTGATATACAGTGTAGCAGCGAAGCGCGAAACGAGCGCATAACGACGTGCACGCATGAGGCCTCCGTTCTACTGCACACCTACATGCACAAGCTATAAAGAGCAACGATGCTGCTGCTGCTTTCTCTCTCTCTCCTCTGTTGGTCATTAAAATATCGCGTATATCCGCAACGATGGATGGCCGCACAAACACGCACACGCTATACGCAGACGTTTCATTTTTTTTTTTTTGGACTTCGTGATGGATTGTTAAAGCCGTGGAAATTTGTCAAGATGACACTTCGAGTATGACAGTTTTCTCGTTTGAAATGCTTGTTTACTAGGATGAATATCACGAGTAAGAATGTTTTATATATTGCTATTCGACATCGCAAAAAGCGTCGATATATATATAATTGAGAATGTTTTGTTACCCCGATTATCAATGACCATAATATAACTCCGAAAATCGCCATCAATTACGCGTCGGCGTAAAAAAGGAGAAGCCAAGAGCGATACTACCAATTACCTCACGGTGTGGTGCGACTTGTAATTTGAACAATTTTCGTTTTCGTGCACAATGAAAAAAAACAATAAAATAAAATAAAAATTCCAAGCGAAACTCGGGCCTTTTGTCGAAATAAAAAGAAGCGCGCATCCGCGTGATTATACGCATCTGCGCGCGCGTACCGGCCATTATATACGCGTATACATTATGAAAAACTTTGTACCTCGCGCGCTCGCGGCTAATGGGCAACAAATATTAAAGTGAAATAAGTGCCGCACTTCGGTGCGATGGCGAACCGATCGTTTTCTCTCGCCTGCTCGCGCGTGCAAAAAAAAAAAAAAAAAGAGGAAGAAAGGCTCCGCCTCTGTTGCTGCTGTTGTTGCTGCAAGACGAGACAAAAGTCTTTTTGGCGCTTTTTAATGGCCCCATATAAGTTGCAGTCGAATGACATGCCTCGTGCGCACAAGTTTTTTTTTGATGAGTGATTAATTTTACGTTGTTCTGTTTCTTTTTTTTTCTCTCGTAGTATATTTAACAAGATTGCGAGTATTTAAGTGATGGATTGATTGAGGTTGTGCTTTCGTAATTTATTAATTGGCTGTTTGCTCGTTCGAGAGTGGTTTTTAAACGGCGTTTGTGACTCGTTTTTTTTTTGCCGCGGTGTCGTTATGTTTTGTATTGACGGTTTTGATTAGGCTCGCGCTCGCCGCGTGGCCGTCGAGCAGTTATATATGTTTTTACGGATATTTTCTGCGGGTTTGTAAGTATGTGCTAACTGGCATGGAAGAGGCATTTAAAAGAATGTAAAGCTTTCGTTTAGCTCACGCGTCACATACACACACACGCGCGCGAAATGATCTACATATTGCCTCGTTCATTTTTTTGTGTGTGCTCGTTTTGTATACGCATCGTTGTAAGTTTTTGTATACATTGTTTGGCCGAAAAATATTAGTAGCATAAAATGTTCATGAACACTTTGGACAATTTTACGTTGATATGAAGAAAGAAATTTCAGAATTTTTATTCATTTGGAAGAGCATCGTACTCGTGAAATCAAATTTTGTTGGAAAAAAATCTAAACCTATATTTTATAAAATATCATTGACGTTGTAAAAGTATGTAAGAGCTTTTTTTACGTAAATTTTTATTCGTAGTAAAATTGAAATATCACCAAAAAACCTACGCACTATAAAAAAAAAAGCTTTCAAAGGATATAGTGATGCAAACTTTCATGAAAAATCTCGTGAAAAACGTATATATCCTACATTTAATTCAAAATCCATTCACCAAGTCGTGTTCTCAATAATTTAATCAGCAAAATAATTGTACCATCCTTGCAAGCTCCGTAAACCAATATTTCGAAAAACAAAACTAAAATGCAAAAACAAGAGCACATATAGAGTAATACGAGATATCCACCACTATACACAATGGGAGCTTATAAATCATAGGAAGGAAACGCGAGTAGCCAGGCAGGGCAACGGGCGAATATTACGAGTTTGGCCCCGTTAATTTTCGGGTGGAAAACACATGAACGCAATTCCAGAAAATCCGAAAAGCCGCCCTCCGTCACAGCGGCGGCGGTGGCGGCGAGAGAGTTGTAGATGTAGCGCAAGGGAATAATGGCCGCGCCGCGCGGCTCGAATCCCGGGACGAGAGAGAGAGAGAGAGAGAGAGATCCGGGAGAGGAAAGGGAGGTAGGGGGTAGACTGACGCTCGCGCGCGCACGAGGTTATTTATGCTCCTCCTCCCCCTTTTCTCTCTTGCGGGGTTATGTGCTTGCAGCGGCAGCAGCAGCAGCAGCGGCAACGAAGGGTGGGTGTGTGCGTATAGGGTAGTAACATCAACCCGCGCGAGCCTCCTCTCTATATATATCGTGCACACGGATGGGCTTTGCTGCTGCTGCTGCTGCTGCTGACGCTGATGTTGTTCGATGTGGGCTTTGCGTACGATGGATTTTCAATGTTTTTTGTTTCTTTTTCTTCTTTTCGTTGTTTGGTATATGTGCGAGGGATGTGTTACGTTGGATTCGAAGAATTTTTTTATTGCTTTCAAGCTCGATGAGAAAGTTTGTACGATTTGGAAGTGAGATGTTTCATTTAGTTCGGTTCTATTCTGTAGTCGAGGAGAATATTTCAACATCTATTCGCTACTGAATCAATGAATGATCCTGAATTTTTGAGGATTCATCTAACAAATTTTTTGTATAGATCTGTGCAATCATGATCAGAAAAATACAAAGGCACTGTAATTTTGTCGCACGAAACAAAGTTCCCTCTATCGTCAATGACATCCATTACAATTCACCTGCACTATCTTTATCAAAACACAAAAAATAAAAGAAAAACCAAACCAACCGAGCACGAAAGACGAAGGAAACATGAATTAACAAGCGAGATGGTATGGGAGGAGGAACATAGAGAGACGATGCGTACGTGGAAAAGGAAGAAGAGAGCAACGGCGGCGCGAGCGAGAGATAGGATTGTGAGTCCTGTGGGAAATTGTAAAGCGGAGCATAACGACGGTAGTTGCGAAGAAGATAACTATTTTATGCCACCATTCAGTTTCTGCTCGCGCGTTAACGTTTTTACCTAAACGCCGACCCGACGCGTTCCCCATAGTTTGTTCGTTCGTTCGTTCGTTCGTTTCGCGCCGTCTTGCGCGCGTGCGAAAAAACTCTATGTGTGTGTGTGCATACGTATCGCTTCTTCTTTATCGTTATGCCCGGTTGTATAAATGAATTTGATTTTTTTCGAACCCGTGGCATACTGTGTGTACAGGTGTAAATTATTGCGACGACGAAACGAAAAAAAAAATTGCCATTTATGATGCTATTGCATACGGTCAAACAGCCATTACCTTTCCTTTTTCGATGGAGCTTTTTTTTTTGGCGAAAAGCGAAAGTTACTGCAGAATGCTGATAGTTTCTTCGCGTTTTTTACGTGAGTTTATTTGAAATGTTACACTGAGAAAAAAATCCTCTTGTAGCAAGAAGATTCCTCTTGATACAAGAAGATTTTCTTCTCAAAATAGCTTCAAAGGGAATTCCTCTTGTAACAAGAGGAATCTTCCTATTACACGAGGACATCTTCTTGCAACTAGAGGATTTCTTCTTATTACAAGAGTATTTATTTAAGATTACTGTCCTCTTGTTATAAGAGTACTACTTTTTTTTCAGTGTATTGACAACATTTTGATCGTATTTTTATTGAAATTATATTTCGCGTATATTGAAGAAAAATTCTTTGTACTTCTAGCATCCGTCGGCAGCTATATACCTACATATGCATAAAAACGCAGTAAACGGCACAAAAGGATTCCCCGCACACACACCATAATTAGAATAGAATACAGTGCACTTCTCTTTCTTTCTTCGTCTCCCAGCGCACATAAGTTGAAGAGAGCGATAAATCTAAACGATCGATCTGCACGAGAGCGTGAAATTGAAAAAAGTTGGCAGACACCTATGCGGAGCGTTGGCGTTGGCAGGAGGCGGCCCGAGTTGCTCTGTAATTTGCCTTCGTAAAATATATATCGCTCGCTCGCTCGCTTGCAAGCAAGCAAGAAGCGCGACGACCGTGAATTTATTTTCATTTGCTTCGCGCGCAACCATAGCCAAATTATATATACGCGATGCACCGAGAAGCTTTTGCACAGCACCGCGCGAACGAAGGTGTATTATGTAGTTTACGGTGTATATATATGTATGTGTTCGGCTGACCCTGGCAATATGGCGCGCTGCTATATGTATATGCTATCAACCTACTAAAATGGCCGAGGGTTCGACGCGCTTCGTTCCTTTGTGTATAATTCGCGTGTGTGTGCAGGTATTGTATATATATGATGGGCTACTGTCGCTCGTATAGATATATTTTTGAAGGTGTTGGCCGAACTGACTTTGACGTAGAAAATATAATTAACTATTTTGTTTTTTCTTTCAGATATAATCTTCTTTTCCTACTATTATGAAAGAGTTGTAAATCATTAATGGATAAAAATCTATAATTTATTTCGTTTTGTCTAAGCAGACTTGGAATTCCGAGAATTTTAATAAGGTAGATCCAAGGTTGAGCACGCGAACTGAATAAATACGTATAGCCTTTGAATTAAATATTATTTTTTTAAATCTTCTATTCCGAAGACTCTTGAGAATTCAAAGGTAAATTGAATATCCCCGCAAAATTCATAGAGCCTAAAGACAAAGTGGGATCTGTACACGATAATCTAAGACAATGGTCATCGAATTGGGCGCTTGCAGAAAGCTCGTCGAGAGATACCAGACGATACTTGAAGATAATAACACTCGAGGATTCTGCCCGGAGAAAAGCATCCGTTTGCTCTCTCTAGCTCTATCTCTCGCTCTCGCTCTGGTCCGTCGGACAATTTCGGTTTATGACGAAACGTGAAATCGTAAACACGGACTGTAAAGTTTCACGCGACGCGCGAGAGACCAGCAGCAGCGACGGCTGCACATCCATCACTCAAGCGAGACGCCCACGGATATATCATACGATGCGGTATATAGCGATAAAAAAAAAGCACAATATCGCGAGAAATATATCTATTTTTTTATGCTTCGATATATTTGTATAAAATGAGTGAAAAAAAATGGCTTTTAGATTACTCAATTTTTCTCGACATTACAATTCGACCACAATTAAACCACGCGATACCGTGACACCCCATCGTAAATCTCAGCGAAAGGAAAAAAAAAACACACCGGCGAAAATTAATCACGCTCGTAAACTCTCTCCGCGTATATACGTCCAATCGTCCGAAAAATTCATCACCGATAGCAGCGAAGTAGGTATTCCCACCCTTTTTCTTGTTCGAAAAAAAAAAAGCTCTGGCGAAATTCCGAGCAAGCCACTCCCTTGCTCGGCAAGCGGGGAGTGAAAAAGCTCTTGCGCGCGCGCAACCCCCCGGTGGAAGGTAGCTGCGCGCGCCGCCGGATCCGGAACCCGCGATACATCCTCGCCCCAAAGAGCAACGCTTGCGACGAGAGCAAGCCGCGACGCTTTTATTCATGGCCGAGAGTTGCTGTCGCTCGCAGCATCCGCAACTTCGCTCCCTTTGGTTTCTCGTTCGCAGACGTATCGCTGATTGATTCGACACTGCTGAACATTTTCGAGGGGATAGGGTGGAGATTTGGAGAGAGGAGTTGACTCCGAGGGATTGGAGGAGAACTTGCTGCTTTGCTATTTGTGAGTTTAAAAAAAAATAGATTTTACCATTTTTTTTACCTTTGTAATATTTTTTTTTCGTCGGATCTGCAACAAAGAAATAAAAGTTACGGTTTTAGAATGCTGTCAGGTGTATCTATAAAACTTACTTTCATCACAAATATATACTCCGCTTATATACCGTAAGAATCTGAGGAAAGCAGACAAGATAGGAAACCCATGGGTGCGAGAGAGAGCATATGGGAAGTTGTGGAAGTGCGAGTGAGACAGACTGCTATTTGCTATTTTTTTGACTAGGGCTAAATGGTCACCGCGGGAGGTTCTGTCTGGTTTCCTCAGATTCTTACTGTATAGGTTGTTCTAAGTGTAGAGTATGCACCATAATCATAACGGAACGTAATCAAAACGGTTTGAACGGCATTTCAAAGTGGGGGGCGAAATAAGGACTGTTTATTTTATTTGACAAGGTAAACGCTCGTACAAAATGATGAGTGAATAAAAATTACCGGAGTAGCATAAAGACCTTTATTGACTATTAGCTACACGTTAATTCCTCAAATAAAAATGTTTATTTGCTTGTGGGTAATTGTTACTCACAGTACTTATCGATGCAATCTACCTTTTCAAATATCAACGGAAACAGTACTCAACTTTTTTTTATGATATCGCGTAAGAACGTTATCATGTTTTTTTATAAAGTCACTTGAAATTTTCGATTTGTCAAATTTAAAAGTATTTATTGAAATGAAAAATAAAATTATGCTGGTTTTGATGCTAAAACTTCAGCTACTGATATAGAATTTGATCCAATTTTCATTTTTTTCTGATTTTCTTTGTTATCTCTTCATTTTTTTGAACCCATATAATTCTCTCAATAAATATCAACAGATTGGTTAGTTTAAAATTTACCACATTCTAACAAAGTGTGTATAACACGAGTTCAAGTTTTTTTTTACCCAAGTGTAATTCTATTATATTACGCAACTATGAACGTTGCAGTTTTCTTTATAAGTAATCATCATCATTACACACACCATATATTTTAACATTAAAATAACCAAGCCCGCATTGATTTATTTCGCTAATAGAATTTTTTTTATACATAACATAAAAATTTTTTTTCCACTCACCACAAAGTCCGCGGGCGCGCGCGAACACCAGGTGCAAGATGTTTTCTTGCTAATATTTTTTCTTGCTCCAAGCGCTCGGTGCACAAACGCAGCGAGAAAGGTGCACACCACGCTACGGCGCCGATGAAATTGTCGAGGAGAGAGAGACAGAGAGAAACTTTTAATCGACAATAATATTTTTTTTATCGTCAATAAAAATAAATTTCATTGGGCAGTAAAATTTGTACGCGTACACTCTTGCGAGAACAAACGCGCGAGCGAGTATAAGGCTGATCGCGACCATCACGAAATTAAACTCGAAAACAGTCAGGTGAACATCTCGCGACGCTGACTGTCGATTGCGAACTGAACCACAGTCGCTCTCGTTTTTGAAAACTCTAGAAGAAGATTTCACTTTTTCAGTAGCGTATATATTATTGACGCAACCGCCTCGGCCCTTTTCCTTTGTTTTTCTGCTCTTGTTTGCAGAGGCTTGAGCTCGTAAACTGCTAACCCAGATTTCCCGTGGCGCGAGGTTTGGGCTTTTTCGAAAGCTATAGAGAATATCTATTATATAGTTTCAGGCTAGTTTCGAATCGACAGAGACGCGCGTGAAGTTTTCGAAAACTGTCTCGACCGCAACCCTTTTGTTCGCGGCGACACGGCCCGTCGGCAAGATGTTGGCGTGGCGACGGCTGTGGGTGAAACTCACGCGCGCTGCCTGCCTGCCGACGGCTGCCGAGTGGGAAGGGCCAATTTCTGTTCGCTTTGTATTTTGGTGTCCAATATTTTTTATTCTTAAAATTTCTGATTGAATTTTTTTTTTCGAAAAATATAAAAGTGATCACGATTGTGCGTTAACAAACAAAATCTGGATTTTTTAGTTTCATTTTAATCAAACATGACATTTCTCTAAAAAAAAAAAAAAGAAAGATATAATTGCATTAAGTTATAAGAATTCTTTAATGAAATGTGTCATTTGTTAGATGGGCATCGAACTATATGTGTAAAAATATTTTCTACAAATTATGGTCCCAATGTTTCTATTTCAATAACTCAAATGTGTTTGTTTTTTAAACATTTTCTGATAAAAATTTATGTATTATAGTTACTTCATATTTTTGCCGTTAGAGGCAGATTGAAATATAACATGAAAATCCTTATCAAAACAATACTTGAATGTAAGATTTATACTCTAATC